>CAUYSK010079908.1:0-29540 GCA_963575035.1 Avahi laniger | reverse complement strand
TAGAAATATATATATATAGAAAAATATATATAGAAAAAATTAGCCGAGCATGGTGGCTCATGCCTGTAGTCCCAGCTACTTGGGAGGCTGAGACAGTAGGATTGCTTGAGCCCAGGAGTTTGAGGTTGCTGTGAGCTAGGCGGACGCCCAGGCAAGAGAGTGAGACTCTGTCTCAAAAAAAAAAAAAAAAGGGCCTGCAAGATGCAGTGACTCATGCCTGTAGTCTCAGCTACTTGAGAGGCTGAGGCTAGGAGGATCCTTGAGCCTGGAAATTTGAGGCCAGCTTGTGCAATGTAGCAAAACCTTAGTCTCAAAAGAAAAAAAGAAAAAAAAATGTCTTTCCTGGTTCTCATGCCTGGAACTAAGAAGTGTAGTGTTGATCTTTCTCTGAGTGGTGTTCATGTCTTTAATGACACAGCTAATCAGAAGTCTGCAGGGGCTCAGGCAAAACATTCTAAGAACTTTCTTAGAGTTCAACATGCTGCCCCAGAGAAGGAAGTTGGTATTTGGGGACAGGGTGTAGGAGGATGAGAATAGAAATTAAATTTTTGCTGGTAACACGTTTTGAGAAATAACTCACCAGAAAGTGGTTTTGGGTAGTTTTCATGTATTGGTTATTTGTAAATACTGAAAATGTCATCTGCTTCATTATCACAAGGAGAAGACTTGTAGCCCCTTGGACGTCTTTCTGTCCAGCTTACCACTCAGAGGATCCCTCTCACACAGAATTGCTCATAGGTTGAGCATTTTGTTTCTGCTTGGTTGCTTCCACTGTTGGAGAGTTCATCACTTAATGAAGCCACCCACACTGTGGGTGTTAAGTATGTTCCTTACCTTGAGCTGTGGTCTGCTTCCCTTAACCTCTACCCGTTGTTGTTCTGAGGTCTGTGGTCTGGAACCACCCAGAATGGCTCTGTTCTCCCATGAAAGGTAGAAGGTGTCCTTCACCTGTTTGAAGATGACCATCCTTATCTCTGAAAGATTCTTTCTCCCAGTCCTCTGGGGAACTCTCTGGAATGGTGTCACATGCCCTCCCTTTCCTGCCCTTTGCTGAGCTGCTCACTGCGCTCACAGGTGTACCTGCCCTGGCCCTGTGCTCTGCCATCCGCTCGTGCTGGCTTCTGACCACCACCTCCATCCTTGTGCTGTTGGCCCTTGCCTTCTTGTTTTGTTTTCCCTTTGGCCTGACAGACTTCCTGTTGAAGCCGGTTAGTTTCATTTTCCTATCTTCTTTTGGACTCTGTTAGCCTCTCTCTCAGCTCTTGCTTCTGCTGCTTGTTTGGACTTTTCCAAATTAGCCTTCCATTTAGGTGTCCTGTCATTTCTATCTCGCACCTCCTGTTCGTTCCTCTGCCACCCCCTGCCTGGGTAGTTGAGACACAGCATGAGCTCGCTTGTCCTGTGCCTTCTCAGAAGTCCCTAGAGGTTCCTGTAATATTGCCCCAGGTGAACCATTGGGATGTGAGGGGCAGGTAAGGCCCTTCCCAGCGTACCTGAGATCTATCTGCCTTTGCAGCTTGGCTCCTGCCACTTCCCTTTGCTGCATCCCTGAGAAGACAAAGGACAATGTTTCTCCTTTGACGTATTCTGGAATTCCCCTATCCCCTTTGCGCTTAGCCAGTGTCTCGCCATCTTGCAGGTGCAGGTTCCCATTTCGTTTTGAAGACTTCGTCAGCTGTTCCCTTTACCCCAGCTTTGTTCCCGGTTTCCACCGCCACATTGTATCACATCACCATTACTTACTCTTAGGGTCAAAGAAGGACAGGGACTATTCACTCAGGTGTCCCACCTGACACACCAGCCTTGGCCCAGTCATGGAATTTGGTAACCATGCCTTCATCTTAGTCATTTTCCCACTTGGGTGGAGAAAAAACATCCTTGTCTCTGGAGCTTTGTGATTAAATGCACAGCTGAGGTCCCTGAGAACCTCCTGAAATGGCGTGAGAATTTTGTGTTTGAAAATGTTTTCTGGAAAAGTGATCCATATCCCAAAAGTTCTGGCTGGCTCTCGGGAAATCAGCTCTCGGAATAAGCACCTCTGCCTCAGGAGCATGTAACTAACTCACTAGTGTCACCTGAGACTTGGGTTTCAGCTTGCATTACGGATCCTGAGCACACACAATTGCTTCTCTGTTGACATATGTCAGCTCATCCCAGGAAATCAAATCGGTTTTCTGCCACAGACGATTTTTATAACATGTACTTTTATAAGTTTGGCTTTAGGTTGGAGGGAGAAGGAGACATTTTGCTGAGAACTGAATGTGTAGGAGTTGGAACTTAAGTTTTACTTCTCAGTGTCCACAGAGTCAGTTTTAGGCTAGAACCTGATGACCTTTTTCTTTTTTTTCCCCTAACCACTAGACAACCAGGGACCAATGACTTTTTTTTAATTTTCTTCAAGATCCAGAACAGGGACCAATGACTTTATAAGTGTAACAGATTCTCCACTGTGCATACATTTTTACCTCTAGTTCTGTGGGAGAGGCTTGCCTACCGTTCAGTAGGTCATTGAGTAACAGTAACCTTTGGGATTGATTAGGAGGTGATATTAGGTTTGTATAAGCTAGACTGGTCTCAGATACTGGGGACTGCCTAAGATTATTTTCAGTCCAAGATAGCCAAAAGCCAAAACATAAAGTCATTATTGAAGATGATGACTATTTCAAGATCCTACGAAGGAGTAAACAACCTACGAAGTATTCTCGTTTATGGGCCTGTGATACTGAGTTGTGCTCCCAGAAACCTGATAGGTTTTGGTCAATTGTAGCTAGTTCCTGGCTGAGAAGGTTGGAGAAAGTAGCTGTGTCGAAGTTATACTTGACTGAGCATTTGTAAGAATGAAGAATTGAGGTCACTTGCCCCTGCTTGGTGAACCCTCTGTCTTGGCTCTGGTCCGCCGATGCCGATGATTCATTTGTTGGTGTCTAAAGGGTGATCTTGCTTGAGCTTTTGGGGGACTCAGTCTTTGCGTGAATAGCTCGTGGAAGTAGGAATGACACATTTCATTCCTTTCCCTTTTCTGGAGGAAGAACACCTAGCTATCTACATGTGCGCTTACTATGTGCGTGTTACACGTGTATAGAATTCCTGTACCCTCTCATTTGGCTTACAAGGAGAAGCAGCATACAACATGACTTCTGAAAACGTATTTCTCAGGTGGCTCTGAGGTTTTCTTCTCAGACTTGGGCCACACGCTTCCTGTTTACAACAGAAGTTGGTTCACCTCTCCTGTGATACCTGCTGGAGTTTGACCCCGTGCTCTCATCCTCTGTGTATAGTCCAATGTAATCGGTCGTTTCCTAGCTGAATAGTGGGGTTACAGGTGAGATGTGAATCTGAGGGCTTTTTCTCCATTTTTTGGTTCTAAAACCAAGAATACTGTAGACCTGTTTTAAGAAACACAGGCACTCTCAAGGCAGTTTATAAAATATTTTTTAAAAATTCTACACACACAACATGTTATTAGGAATTTAAAAAATAACAATTCAGCCAACCGTCTGCTTTGTTCTTTTCTGATCTTTATACAACTCCTATATAATTTCATATCCTTGAACTTTTTTTCTGTTTCCTATACATCTTTATAAGTATACAGTACGTAATATTTTAGTAAAATATTAGTTTGTTTCTATTTTTGGCCATTCAGGTCATACTTACATGTTTTTAGTATTGTAAATTACGCTCAATAAATGTATTTATACATAGCATATTTTACCTGTTAAATTGCTGTGCTTCCTTAATGTTTTTCTTGATGTGGATTTGCTTTTTGAGGAGGAATTTTTTTTCAGCCCTTGAAATACATTAATTTGAGAAGTACTTATCAACACACTGATATCAGCCCTAGATGAATGAATGAATCTCTTATTACAAACTTGTCACTATTCCATGAAAAGTTTCAAGTTTCTTTTTCCTCCCTTAGCTAATTTTTTTTAAAATAGAGATGGGGTCTCGTTATGTTGCCCAGACTAGGTTTTGTTTTTTTTTGTTTTTGAGACAGTCTCCCTCTGTCACCCTGGGTACAGTGCAAATGGCATCATCATAGCTCACTGCAACCTCAGACTCCTGGGCTCAACCAGTCCTCCTGCCTCAGCCTCCCGAGTGGCTGGGACCGCAGGCACATGGTGATGCCGCACCTGGCTCTCCTCGTTGGATAGTTTAACTTTCAAAATATGACATCTTGCTTTAACCTGGCATTTCTTTGGTCTCAGATGATGATGAACCTTTTGTCTGTTTTTTCCTGATCCCACCTGTGAATGGGGCTCTCCCCAAGTCATTTCCTGATTACCATGGTAGACGAAACACCTGCACCTGGTTTTCAGCGGACACGTTCACTTTGTGGCATCAAAGTGGCTTATGCAGACTTATTTTCTGCTAGAAACTTGTTTGTATGCAAAGACTCACATAGTAGAATTAGATTTATAAAAGTGATCTACTTGCACAACTTTTAAGTATCACAGTTTTATATAATAAGGATATGAATCTTGGTGTTTTTGTTACAGGTTCTTAAAAAACCTTCATCCTACAGAAGTTAAAATTTTCCCTTTATTTAAATCTATTAGTCTTTTCTCCTGTGATTTCTTTCATTATTTATGGAAACTTTTTAAGGTTATAAAGATTTAAGGCCAGACACTCACTAATACTGTTTAAAAATAGTTAGAGCCAGGTGCGGTGGCTCACGCTTGTAGTCCCAGCACTTTGGGAGGCTGAGGCAGGAGGATCACTGGAGGCCAGGAGTTCGAGGCTGCATTGAGCTATGATCATGGTACTGCACTCCAGCCTGAGTGACAGAGTGAAATCCTGTCTCAAACAAACAAACAAACAAATAAAAAAAAAATAAAGGTAGTTGGAGAGGATAAAAATGAACCAGATAAATGAGTCCCTTCCAGTTCTGTGACGGTGACAACCCAGCTCTGGACCGGCAGAGCAGTGCGGCTTTGTGATTGCGGTTTCATGTGGCTGGTGAAAGCCAAGCGAGGACGTCCAGCTCACAGGCCAGGGCTAGCTCTTGGCCTTGGGGAAGTAAGTGAGGTGGACCTGGTTTGCTGGTAAACAGGCCACCTCTTTATGTTGGTTGTCTTTTCAGCTCTAGCGGGCCCCGTCCTTGGCCTGAAAGAATGTACCAGAGGCTCAGCAGTGTGGTGCCAGAACGTGAAGACGGCAGCCGACTGTGGGGCGGTGAGGCACTGCCTGCAGACGGTCTGGAACAAGCCAACGGTGGTGAGTGCCTGCCCGTCTCTAGTCCCAGCCCGGCACTTCTCAGGGTCCCCTTTAGCGTCTGTCACTCACTGCTGAATTGACAGAGCACTGTCTCTTGCCTGGTTTTGTGTTTGTTCATCATCGTGACCTGTGTGGGAGGCAGGACCTGCTGATGGGTGTACCTGCTTTACCACAGAGGAAATGGAGGCTCAGAGCCGTTAGGTTTCATTTCCCTGAGGCTGCCCTGTCTCTTGGTGGCAGATAGGACGAGGTCTAACATGCCTGCTACCCTGTGCCGCTCACTGCCGTCTGGGGCTCTGTGCAGACCCCACGTCCCACCCCAGATTAGGGGCCAGCAGATTTGCAGTGCCCATTCCCAGCACTGGGCACACAGCTGTGGCTCCATCCCTGGTCACTCGCTCAAAAGGTACATGCTACTTTCTCCATTCGATGTTCTCTCCTCACCCCACTCGCAACCACTGGTAGAGACGCTGGAGCTTAGTAGCTATTTAAAATTTTATTTTTAGCTGTAACCACACTGGGAAAGGTACCGCTGATCGCTCATCTAAATGATGTTAAATACGGCATATCAGTGTGGGGCATGGTCTAAGATGACAAGCCTCGTGCGCATTTCTCACGAGTCCTGAACCCTGTAAGGAGACCACGCTTTGCTGACTATGCCAGCAGAACGCAGAAGGTGTTGCTCCTGGCTCACTCCGTGGTGTGCAGGCCATCACGTGGTACAGGCCGTGTGTCACTGAATGGAGTCTGAGTTCTAAAGCTTGTCAGTGCCCAGTAGTGCTCCTTCAGTTACAGAAGAAAGCTTAGTTATTAATAAAAAACACTGCTCTTTTCAAAATAGTTTCTGAAACTATTGGAACTGCCTTCTTTGGCCAAAACTACTTTCAGAATTGGTTACTAATTTGTCTTTGTCTTCAGTCCTGTTTTTAATACTGCTTCCTTTTTCCAAGTTTAATTAACATGTATTAAGTAAGAACTTTAAACCTTTCTTGATTGGATGGTCTGATGGCCTGGCTCTCTGTTGGTATGGCCCCATGCATAGTGCAGTCGGCCCTCTATCCACGGATGCAAGGGCTTATCAGGGGACTTGAGCATCCTGGGATTTTGGTATGCACTGGGACGGGGGTGGGTGAGGTCCAGGAAGTGGTATCCCTCTCAGATACCAAAGTACAACTGCATTAGCCTGACTAGGTCGGAAGGTTCCAATTAGTTCCTCTAAATGCACCTAAGTGTACAGGTGTCCTTATTCTTATCCACATATGGTAGTTCTTTCTCCATGGGTTGAAAGTCCGTTGACACCAAGGTGGGGTTCGTGCATTCTTCCACTAGAACTTCCATGGCCTCTGGGCTAGGTGGGGCACCGAGGCCCAGGCTTACCAGAAGCTTGGCGGAAGTCCTTAACTTGCTTGGGAGGTAGAAGGCAGAGAAAGCACAGGTAAAGCCAGTTCCAGCGGGAATGTGCAGCATGTGTTTCCCTGCCCCACCCCACCTCTTACGCTGTGGTATTGCTGACTCTCATTTCATCCGGGCCTCGGTTTCCTCGGAGTTGTTGCAAGCATTCATGTGCAGTCGGTCTGTGCCATGTACATTGAGTAGGGTGCGAAGGGGAAGCGGGTACAAGACAAGGTTTTCTATTGAGTAAGGCATAGTGTTCTAATAAATCACACTTCTTCCTTCCCTGTGGTGTCCCAGTGCTGCTCATGCAGGGTGAGGAGCCAGGACGTGGTCTCGGTTGTATCCGTGGTTAGACAGAACAGGATATAGGCCACAGGGGTTTTCAGCTGTGTGGGATGTGAATTGTGTCCTACAAATACAGATCTCTCTCCTCTCGTGTTCTTTCTTCTTAGAAATCCCTTCCATGCGATATATGCAAAGATGTTATCACCGCAGCTGGCGACATGCTGAAGGACAATGCCACCGAGGTGAGCGGCCGTGATTAGGCCCGGCGTGTGAGCTATTGGCCTGGGCACCAGTTCCTTAGGAGGGCTGGAGCTCTGGGGGTCTAAAGAGGAATGGTCTAGGCCTGGGGGTGACAAATGTCTTCTGCAAAGGGCCAAGGAGAAAATATTTTAGGCCTTACAGGCCACATACTGTCTCTGTCACATAGTCTCTTTTTAAAAAAATGTGTTGAAGATGTAAAAACCATTCTTGGCTCTGGGCTGTACAAAAATAGGCCGAAGGGCCTGCCTGCGTTGCTGACCCCTGGACTAAATACGAAATGCCCAAAGGTAACTGGGATTTTGTATTGCATGCCACTAACATCTAGGTCCAGTTTGGCTGTCTCTTTTCAGAATCTCCTGTGCCCGTGGGACTGCAGGTCAAAGGATCTTCATTTTGAACTTTCTTACCTGCTGTTGCCTGATTGATCCGATCGAGCCCTGGGCAACCACTGGCCCTTTACCAGGTCCTTTTTCCCTGAAGGCTGGCTGATTCTAGACTTGCCCTTTCTGGAGTCATAGAGGGCCTCTGCCTTCAGCCTGTTTGCAGGGAGGAAGGCTGTCCCGATTCTGACCCTTGCCTCGTGTCCTCTCATAGGAGGAGATCCTCGTGTACTTGGAGAAGACCTGTGACTGGCTTCCCTGCCAGAACGCAACTGCCTTGTGCAAGGAGATAGTCGACTCCTACCTCCCTGTCATCCTGGACATGATTAAAGGAGAGATGGTAAGTGATGGAGAATGGGCTCTTCCTTCAAGCTTGCTGGGGCCCGGGAGGGGTACCAGCCAGAGTAGAGTGATTAAAATGGAAAGTCGGTTCATAGCTTGGGATTCCTCAGCGGTGCTTCACTATAGTTTTGACATCCAAAGTAGCTTTGGTACAGAGGTCATTCTGCTTGTAACTTGTTGGGGTTGGTGGGCATGTGGCACTTGGAGACTGGGAGGGTTGCGGAAGGAATGTAAAACCACCATAACATTTATAGACACCAGTTGGATAGCTCATGTCAGATCTTTAAATGACCCTTTGAGCAAGCAAATAATTTCACTTTTCTGAATCAATTTCCACGAATTTATAGTTAAGAATAATTCAGGGAATGTCCTTGGGGGCTCAGCTACAAGGATGCTCATCTTTTATTCAACAAGTATAAATTTTGCACAAACCATGGGCCAGAGACTGGGTTTTCAGCAACAAATAAGGAGCTAGCTTTGTGGAATCTAGAACGGCCTTGAAAAAGGAGAGGTGTTTGAGAAGCTGAAAAGGGCCAGGGGCAGGAGGTTTTAGTGAGGAAGGCAGGGGTCCCCGTCACGCAGGGCGCTCTAGGCCATGGTTAAGGATTGCAAGTGCAGCAGGAAGCCCTTGGAGCTTTTCAAGGAGAGGAGTGTCATGGCCATAGACACATTTTTCTAAGGGTTTGGTCCAGGTCCCATTGACAGGGAGGAGCTGCAAGAGCAGAAGCTGGCAGGCCCCTCAGGAGGTCATTGCCTGTGAGTGAGATGTGTTAGGGATGGAGGAGATGGCACATTCACATTCTGTTTTGGAGGATAAATGGACTGGACTTGCTTGTGCTGGAGACGTACAGGAGAGAGAAGAGTTAGGAATGCCTTCCAGGTTTCTGGGAGGATGGTGGAGTTATTTGCTAAAATGGAGATGCAGGAGGAGCAGGTGGGGTGGGGTAGAATCGGGTCAGTTTGAGATGTCTGTGAGGTGGGCATGTGTGTGCGAGTCAAGATAAGAGGTAAAAACTTGGGAGCTGCCTGCATATATGGAAGGTATTTGCAACTAGTAGATTGTGTTAGCTCGTTTGGGGGAGGTGGCTCTGAATTGCTGCCCCTCCCCCTCCAGCCAAAAGCTCATACTCCTTTAAAGAAGAGCTGATAGCAGAGAGAGCATTTAGGAAGCTTAACAGGACAATTTGGGAAGCTCAGAGGCTGGTGTGTGGTTGGGCACTTGAATTATAATTTTGATATTCTCGGGTATATTGAGCAGTTTGACCATGGACAACCAAGTTTTATGTTTCTGTCTTTTCTGGTCTTTCTTCCTTTCCTTTCTTTCTTTCTTTTCCTTTCTTCCTCCTTCCTCCCTCCCTCCCTCCCTTCCTTCCTTCCTGGTTTCCTTCCTTTCTCTTTCTTTTCTTTCTTCTTTCTTTTTTTTCCTTTTTTTTTTTTGCGAGACAGAGTCTCACTCTGTTGCCCAGGCTAGAGTGCCATGGCGTCAGCCTAGCTCACAGCAGCCTAAAACTCCTGGGCTCAAGCAATCCTGCCTCAGCCTCCCGAGTAGCTGGGACTACAGGCATGTACCACCATGCCCGGCTAATTTTTTCTATATGTTTTTAGTTGTCCAATTAATTTCTTTCTATTTTTTTTAGTAAAGATGG
The DNA here is from genome assembly GCA_963575035.1 of Avahi laniger. NCBI lineage: Eukaryota > Metazoa > Chordata > Mammalia > Primates > Indriidae > Avahi > Avahi laniger. Next base: position 20,017 of record CAUYSK010079908.1, on the reverse strand, counting down.
GATCTCGCTCTTGCTCAGGCTGGTTTCGAACTCCTGAGCTCAAACAATCCGCCCGCCTCGGCCTCCCAGAGAGCTAGGATTACAGATCTGAGCCGCCATGCCCGGCCTTTTCTTTCTTTCTTGACAGGGTCTTGCTCTGTTGCCTAGGCTGGAGTACAGTGGTTCAGTCACAGCTCACTGCAGCCTTGAACTCCTGGGCTCAAGCGATCCTCCTGTCTTAGCCTCCTGAGTAGCTGAGACTACAGGTGTGCACAGCCACGCCAGCTAATTTTTAAGAATTTTTAGTAGAGACAAGGTCTCTATATGTTGTCCCAGCTGGTTTCAAACTCTTGGGCTCAAGCAATCCTCCCTCCTCAGACTCCCAAAGTGCCAGGATTACAGGCATGCGCCACTGTGCCTGTCTAGTTTTATGTTTCTTTTTAAGGGATTTAAGGAGAGGGACTAACTCAGAGGTACCAGGTGGCCTGTTTTGTTCTCCTTTGGGAGAGGATTTTCAGCCGGGCTTCTTTCCTGCCAGAGCCGTCCTGGGGAGGTGTGCTCAGCTCTCAACCTCTGCGAGTCTCTCCAGAAGCACTTGGCAGAGCTGAATCACCAGAAGCAGCTGGAATCCAATAAGATCCCGGAACTGGACGTGACTGAAGTGGTGGCTCCCTTCATGGCCAACATCCCTCTCCTCCTGTACCCTCAGGATGGCCCCCACAGCAAGCCTCAGCCAAAGGTAAGGCAGCGGGCCCCGCCACTGAGCACCCAATTTTTGGTTGCATTGGAAGTGAGATAGGAAAGGGGTGGTGTGTGGGCATGGTTCTTAAATGAGGGGCTGCCCCTTCGTTTGACTTTGCAGTGGCACGAGCTGGCCTTCAAGTGGGTATACCACAGAGTTTCTAAAGAATGCAATATTTAAAATATGCAAAGATGTCCCCCCTTTTATACTGTACTATTACTGTGATAACACCCAGTTGATGTTAAGCCTGTCAGTAACGTTGGAGCCTGTAAAGCACGTTAGGAACTGCAGCGAGTCTCCCGGTGCTGTGGCTGTGAGTGGGAGCCGCCTTTTTCTAGGAATTTGAATCCTCTTGGTTGCAGTGTTGCCAGCCTAACTGCCCTTTCTCCGTAGGCTGATGGGGATGTTTGCCAGGACTGCATTCAGATGGTGACCGACATCCAGAATGCTGTAAGGACCAACTCCACCTTCGTTGAGGCCTTGGTGGAGCACGCCAAGGAGCAGTGTGACCGCCTGGGGCCTGGCATAGCCGACATGGTGAGCCCAGTCTCCTGGCGCATCAAAGGATGGTCCGAGGCAGGGAGCTGGGCTCCAGAGACAGTGGCGGAACCAAGAAAATGGAACGTGTTACTTCCCGTGGTACCATTTTAAGTTCCAAGCTAATGGCTGTGAGGAAGAGGTTGCTCAACTATCACTCTTTTCTTTTTCCCCAGAAAGTAACTGGAATAGGTAGTGGGGACTTAAATATACTTTGGTTAATTGAATCTGGATATGTAACAAAACTCCAGGGACAAAAGAGTGGAAGGAGACCACTTTTGTGAATTTTTTTTTTCCCTCTCCCAGTCACTATATGTATTAGCCTCTCACAACCCTGTTTTTGAAAGCATGGCTGTTGTTTGTATGTGAGGCTCATAATTCCAGGTGTGTTTGCACAGCAGATGGGGTTGGCCGTGGAAGCCATGCACATTGGCTTGCAGGCTATTCACCTGGAAGCCTCCCTTAGTCCTGTGGGCTCAGAAACTCATTTTGTTGGCCCCTTAGATGGTTTCATTTCTTGGGCCCTCTTCCGACATTTATTAGCCACAGTCATGAGGTGGATGTGTAAAACAAAAATGCTGGTTTTGGTACCTGACAACTGGAAAAAACCTGCTAGCCTGCATTTGGGGAGGCTGATTGTAGTAACTCCATCTCAGGGATACAGAGCGGCCTTTCTGGGTGGGAACGGCTGACTCTGGGAGGGGGGGATTTCTCCCGGATGACTTAGTCTCTTTAAGAATGGTAATTGGGTTCACATTCATTTATCTTGAAAGCCTGGGAATCTTGTAATGTCATTTTTAATATCTTTGCATATTGCTATTTTAATTGGTTTCCCAGTTAAGCCCTCTCTGAGGGCTATCACATTACCCTTGGTAATATGGTGATAGCATACCAATTATGACCAACTGTTCTATGAGGGTACTGGAAATGTCTAAATTTGTGTGAAAATATGCAATTGAAAATCATTGCAACTTGACTTTACTGGATTTAAACTTTATAATCCTGAGAATGTGTAAATGAATTTGAAAAGTAATCTCCAATTCCTAGCACTATATCATTTAGCTACATTCTCTTATAAATTGCCACCGAGTAATTGCTCTATGACCTCGGGGCAAGTTTGGGCCATAAAATAAAGGAGATAGGAGCATGGACTCTCTAAGGCCCCTTGGTAAACATTTTCAAAACATCTTTTGCATGCATTTCTTGTAAATTATAGAATTAAACAAGTTGTCATTTTTATCTTATTACCCAGAGCAGACATTTACAAAATTCTGCTCTGGAAACTTGCTTGATAGTCACTAGTTGACATTGTTAGAAACGCTGTTTTTTTGTTTTTTTTTTTTTTTCTGGTGCACTGTTGCAGAAATTAGTTTAACTAACAATCTGTTTCTCTCTCCACAGTGCAAGAGCTATATCAACCAGTATTCTGAAATTGCTGTCCAAATGATGATGCATATGGTGGGTGGCAGAGGAAGCCCCTTGTTGGCATTTTTCTTTTTAAATTTTGTCGTTTCCAGGAATTTTGAAAACTGTATGGTTTCGTTTCCCTTTTTTAACTTAAAGTGGGCCAAAGTGAACCTTCTGGGTAGCAGATTCTCCACTTGTAGTCTCAATACCTCCTCCTTACCAGGGGGAAAGACCGAAGCATCTTGGTCCCCAGGACTGCCCTGGTGGCTTCCTGGTGATTTGTCTTTGCAAATGTGGGCATGTCAGATTTCTAGGTCTGGCTTTAACCCTGGGATCTGTAGAAATCGTGTGCTCTGTAAGTAAGCCAGGCCTATGTGACATTACTATGCTGCAGTCTCAGTGGTAGAATACTGCCTCCCAGAGTTGGTCCTTTGCACTGCAGCAGTGTCAGCTGTAGCTGCTGCTTGAGCCCCTAACTCCTGCACTGGCTTTTGATACATCCAGGGAAAGTTCCTTCATTAGAGGGAGGGGACATCCCTCATGGCAAATGAGCTGGCTAGCTCCATGCACACAACTGCTGTACAGAGCAGGGTGGCCAGAAGCCACCCTTACATTGGGAGCAGGCATGGGCCTCCTTAGATCTAACTGGCAGGGCTGAGAGGGATGGGTTGTACCTTTCCCTCTCTGTCATTCTGAGTTTCTGACTACCTTGAGATTGATGTACAGTCTTGAGATTGTTCTCCTATCCAGGGGTCAGTAAACTATGGCCTGCCACCTGTTGTGTAAGTAAAATTTTATTTTAGACACAGTGGTGCTGTTTTGTGCTACAGCAGCACAGTTAGTTGACTACTTGCAGCTGGGACCTTAGGGCCCGAAAAACCTAAAATATTTACTCTCTGACCCTGCTCTAACCACTCAAGTAAGCTGTCCAGGCACCGTAGTTTATTTGGGATTATTATTCACACCCTACCTTGTTCTAAAAACAACTTACAAAGGCGGCTTACAAAGATACACACCTGCAGTAGGTAAAATAAGCCTTTGATGTGACTTGATCTAGGGAAGTGCTTCCTTATAGCCTAACTTTACATATTTTTTTAATTATAAAAGTTACAGTGTGTGGAAATTTTTCGAAAATATGGATACTACTTCCCATGTCAAAAATCATTTGAGGTTTCAAAAAAAATGGGGTCGTATTTTATATACTACTTTGTAGTTTGCATTTTTTGCCTGAAAATATATTGCCCATTAAATATTCTTGTACAAATGATTTTTAAGTAGTTGCATAATCAGGTGTGTGCATAGAACATAATTTATGTAACCAGTTCCTGTGGCTGGCTGGCTGTTGATTTGAGGTTTGCCTTTGGGATGATGACTGTCCTCATAGGCAAATATATATATCTAGCCTTGTCCCTGTCTTTCTCCTTAGTGTAGATAACTGAAGCTGGGATTGCTTAATCAAAGCTCAGGCCTTTTGATAAATTGTCAAATTGGCCTTTTAGGGTGGCATTCGGCCACCTGGGCTGGATTGCTGTGAGACCTGGGCGGTGGAGAGTCAAGATCAGGATTCCAGACCCCTCAGGGTGTGTTTTATAACACACACCCCTTGTTTGGGCAGCCCCATGTCTGGTGAGCTGCTTATCGCTAACCTGTGGGGAAGGCCTTGCAGGCCTGGTGGGATTAGGCCCCTGAGGATGGAAACCATAAAGGAGCATTTTCTGGCGACCTTACTGCACATTGTTGTGAGTGTATTGGACATGGGGACGGTGCACACACTAGCTGGATGGCCCTCAAGTGGTCTATTGCCTAAGGAGGGCCAGAGTAGCTTTCAGGTCCCTCTGGTCCATGAGAGCAAGAACAAGGTAGGTTGCTAATACCTGATCGCAAGAGTGTTTTCCCTAAACTTCCTGTGACATCCTTATACCTGGTTAACTGCTTGATTGTTATTTTAATTTTTCTTAACTGTTGTGTCCTTTCCTTTCCCTTATTTTCATCTCCGATTTCCTGTTTTTTTGTTCAACAGCAGGATCAGGTATGTGTTGGGGGATTTGCTTGTAGTAGTGGTCTGCTGCTTCTCCTAGTTAACTTTGCTGTTTTTTTTTATTTTTTTGGTATGGCATGATTAGCTCTGACAGATACAAGGAATGGTTGCAAAAGGCAGGGTCACTGGGGAGAGCTTCTGCATCTCTCTCCTGTAAAACGGCACATCTCCCCTTCACGGGGCCAGAAAACAAAGCCAACGGAGCCTTGTGCTCTGGTCAAATCAACACAAAGCATACATACATGCAGGCCATCGTTGTCAGGATGGGAGACCGTGGGTGGTCCCAGAGGTGCCTTAGCTTCTTTCTGTGTAAGCCAATCAGGCAGGCCAATGTAGGCCTGATTTCCCGTAGGACACCTTGTGTCTGTCACTACGCGAGTGGGGGTTGCATGTCTTTAGTGCTCTTCTTCATAACCCCAGAAGTGCTTCTGCTGCATGAGCAAATCTTTTGCAAACAGTTGGCAGACTGTTCCCTGGCTGTTGGATCCAGAGAGTTGGAAACAATTCCTTAATTGTGGCTTCTGCCCCCCTGGGTGACAGGGTGCTTTGGGATCTGGAACCACATCAGATGGCACACAACAGGAACTGAGCTGCCGGTCTATACTCGCTCTGAACTAGTGCCCTCTTAGGGCCATGCTGAGTACTGACCCCTTCTGAGCATTGGCATTTATCTCTAGGATTAGAGTTACAGATTTTTTTTAAGGGTATTTTGAAGTCTAATGGGAGAGGACTTTGGTTGAAATGCCTGAATTTTCCCCTCAACCTCCTTAGAAAGTTAGAACTAAGCTGATCCTGAGACAAAAGCAGCCATACACCTCCTGAATCTTCACACCTTTTCCCAAAAATCTTGTCGTATCTTCAGCCTCATTCTGATTTTTCCCCCATTCTAAACACATGCCAAAGACAGGGTATTAGGAATCTACTTTTCAGACTCTTCCAACCTTATTTAATTCGAGAGCCTTCTTGATAGTAAAACACAATCATGATCTAGCGCTCTTCCCTAAACAGGTGTCGTCGTTAGCACTCCTCTCCCGCTGCTCTTGGGTTTGGTGGTAGGAGGCAAATGCTGTCAGGCCCAGAGGTGGTTGCTGGTTACATTTGATTGACACAGTATATAGAGTTTGTATACTTGTCTTGCTCACTGTGTAATAGTCAAGGTGTCCACACTAACTGGTTCTCTGTGGTTTGGTGTCCAAATGGTGAAAGGGATCAGTTTGGAGGGATTTGACGTCTCAATGGTGAAAGGGATCAATTTTGGGACTTGAATTCAAGATTCATCAAATTGGGGGTTTGGGTTTTCACACGTACTGTGTACAGTTGTGAACATAGAATGTGGTTTTAAAAAAAGCCAGCATTTCCCCTTAATGTATCATTTTAAATGGTCCTGCCACTGAAAGATCCGGTTCGGTTTTATTTCTAACACATTTGATTTTCTGTTAGTTCACGGGCTGGTAGTTCCCTCTCTAGAAAGAACATATAGCTTACTTCCTACTGAGAGTGAGCTGAGAAGAACGTTCTAGAGCAGACCAGCTGTCCTTGGAGATGCCGAAGGTGCTGGGAGTCTCCCTTCCTCACGGGGCCCTGGTGGAGCAGCAGAGGAAGTGGCTCTGCCTAATGTCCCTTCAGAGCTTTGCATGACCTCCCCCCCAGATGTAACTGGCACGTGTGCTCTGCTTTTGGACACAAGCCCTATCAAACTGAATCTGGAATCTGTCCATCTTGGGGGGAGTCAGCCTTGACACTGGGATCAGGGTGCTCCCCAGCACCCCATCCTTTGTGTCTAGAGAGCGGGACGGAGGGCGGAGGGTGGTGGGCACAAGCTTGCGTCTGACTGCTTGTTTTCTGCTCTCTCCAGCAACCCAAGGAGATTTGTGGGCTGGTTGGGTTCTGTGACGAGGTGAAGGAAATGCCCATGCAGACTCTGATCCCTGCCAAAGTGGCCGCCGAGAACATCATCCCTGCCCTGGAACTGGCGGAGCCCATTAAGGTACCTGGTGTCCTTTTGTACCAGCTAGGCTGTGACACCATTCCCTGTTGTGTCACATCCTGCAAGTCACACTTTTTTTTTTTTTGGTTTCCTGCCAGGCTCCTAAAGGTTATTTGAGGTTGAGACCATTATTTTATGGTGTTCCCTATACTATTGTAGCCATTCCCCCACCCCCAGTTCTTTCAGAACCATTTTATTCCCTTAGTTATAAACCCTAGTGTTCATGGGATCAAGCCTACATTTTTTTCAGCACGCCATTTGAGATGATTTTTCAGTGCCTGGCTCCGGTCTGACCTTCTCACATGTACATTCTGGGTCCTTTCCATACTTTGGCCATAGTACAAACTCGATATTCCCAGAATGCCCCTCCAGAGCTCATGTGGAAGCCTCACTGCGCCTGCTGCCTGTATGTGTGTATTTTGTTCCCCAGAACGCTTCACAAAGATCCTACTACTTCATTCCATGATAGATTTGTATTCGGTACTTACTATGGGTCAGGCATTGTGTTAGGGACTATGATCAACAAATGATGTCCTTGTGCCCATGGACTTGCATTCTAGCTCTTCAGGGCCCAGGCCACATGATACCTTAACACATGGCACATGCATATGCTTCTTGTTCCTGAACAACCCATGACATGTGACTGCCAGCTGTCTTGTCTCCCTCTGTTACGTCTGTCTGCATGTGCAGAGTTTGTGGCCCACAGGGAGGGCTGAAGTGCCAGGTGGAGTCTAGGAGGCACTGCTTCCTGCCACTCTTCCCACAAGGTGCTCCTAGGCCCCAGCCCACCCTCCCAGCCAGAGAATGTCCAGAGAAAATGAAGAATTTTAGCTTGCGCTCTAATCATATGTGGCTACTTAAAGTGAAGCAAAATTAACACATTAACTGCCGTGTGAGTTGTATTTAACTCACAATAGTTTTGGGCCTGGGCCTCATGTATGAAGCATATGTAACTCACATGTCTCTTCACCTTGGGAGATGTGTGAACTGCTTTTCAAGTTGCATATAACTCATGCACAGAAAACAATTTAACAAGTTTTTCCTTAAATTAGAAAGGATTGCTTTCAAAAACACCATGGTCCCAAGGAAAAATGTTTCTTTTCTGGTATGTCAGTCAATGTGTTAAAAATTCAGTTCATAGGTAAAACCAGCTGCATATCATGTACTTTAGTAGACACATGTAGGCAGTGTCTGCTGTATTGGACAGCAGACATAAAGAATGTTTCCATTGTCACAGAAAGTTCTCTTTAACAGTATTGCTGTATTTTCTCTTTTTTTTTGACCTGGAGCCACACCCAAGAAGCCTTGAGCAAGTAGACTCAAAACAGTATTGCTGTATTAAGTAGGTTCTAGGAAAGCAGTCTGAGGTGCTAATGAGACTTGGGAAACTCAAGAGCAGACTCGAAATGTGTTTAAAACTCTGTCTCCTCCAGCCTGAACAAGAGCGAGACCCCATCTCTACTAAAAATAGAAAGAAATTAGCTAGACAACTAAAAATATATAGAAAAAATTAGCTGGGCATGGTGGTGCATGCCTGTAGTTCTAGCTACTCGGGAGGCTGAGGCAGGAGGATCGCTCGAGCCCAGGAGTTTGAGGTTGCTGTGAGCTAGGCTAATGCGACGGCACTCTATTCGGGGCAATGGAGTGAGACTCTGTCTCAAAAAAAAACAAAAAACAAAAAACAAAAACTCTGCCTCCTAAATATTAGACAGATTGAATCAAAACTGACCCAGATAAAACATCATAAAAGAAAAAAGATAAAAAATAAAGACCAGGCACAATGGCATATGCTTGTAATCTTAGCACTCTGGGAGGCCGAGGTGGGAGGATCAGTTGAGCTCAGGAGTTCGAGACCAGCCTGAGCAAGAGCGAGACCCCATCTCTACTAAAAAATTAGAAAAAATTAGCCAGGTATTGTGGCATGCACCTGTAGTCCATCCAGCTACTTGGGAGGCTGAGGCAGGAGGATCGCTTGAGCCCAGGAGTTTGAGGTTGCAGTGAGCTACAATGATGCCACTTTACTCTACCCGGGTGACAGAGCGAGACTGTGTCTCATAAAAAGAACCTCACTTCCTACCCCTTCATGTTAAAAAAAAAAAAAAAAGAAAAAAAACTAAAATAAAAAACAAAAAAAATAGTGGACATACAGTGAATCTCTCATTCTGTTCTTGCTCCCCCATCTACCTCGCCAAAATGAACACAGAGTGACAGAGTGATGAAATGATTGTAACTGAAGCATTATATAGATACCTCTCTCCTGAAGTATGAATTCCTGGGTGGTTTTTTTTATTTTATTTTTTTTTTTGAGTATGAGTTAGGGGAAGGTGGTGGGGGATTGGGGAAACGGATGGGCCCCCATTGTATAAAAAACAAGGACTTGAACTTGGATATTGGGAGGAAGCCACACATCATTTTGAGTAGGCAGTGGCCCCTTGGGGTGATGCTAGCCCACCCTGGTCTCTGCGTCCCCACTCCTTTAGGGGAGCAAGACCAAGGAGCGCAAGCCCCAGCATTAAAGTGCCCCTTCTACTCTTTCCACAGAAGGACCTGGTCCAGATGAAGGCTGATGTATACTGTGAGGTGTGTGAGTTCGTGGTGAAGGAGGTGGTCAAGCTTATCGACAACAACAAGACCGAGGTATGCCGTCCTTGTGGAGGGAGGCTCTCTCCTGGCCCACTGAGCCAGAATGTCCCGCTGGGAGAGTCCAGTGGAAGAGGGGACTTGGCTCTTGCTGTTATGTTACACCAGCCTGGGAACATGTACAGCCACGTCCCCGTCCTTTAGAAGGCAGTTCCTGCAGGCTGGGGGTGGGGAGCCCACCATAGCCCTGCTTTGCGGCTCTGGTCTTTGTAGCTTGGTTGTCTTTTGAGGGAGGAAACAGCACCCCACTGTTGGCTCATTCCCTGGTCTTGTTAGTGTTTTCAGAATCTCTCCCACCCTTGCCCAGCCTCCCATCTTCTCACATGGTCCTCTCCTTGTGTTTCAGGAAGAAATACTCGAAGCTTTGGATAAGGTTTGCTTGAAGTTGCCCAGGTCCTGGGCGCAGGAGTGCCAGGAAGTGGTGGACTCATACGGCAGCTCCATCCTGAACATCCTGCACGAGACCAGCCCTGAGCTGGTGTGCAGCGTGCTCCACCTCTGCTCCCGCACAGAGCGGCCCGCGCTGACTGGTGAGCCCAGGGCGCGGCGGTGGTGGGGAGGACAGCGGCCCTCTTGGGTTTGGGAGGGTCCTGCCAGCGTTGAGCCCTGTGCCCTCCTTTGTAGTACAAGTGATTCCAGCGAATGACGGTGGCTTCTGTGAGGTGTGCAAGAAACTGGTTGGCTATTTGGATCACAATCTGGAGAAAAACAGCACCAAGCAAGAGATCCTGGATGCTCTCGAGAAAGGCTGCAGCTTCCTGCCTGACCCTTATGAGAAGCAGGTACATCTGGGCTGCTTTAGGCCAGAGCGTCAGAACCTCCTGGGAGTGTGCAGAGGCTGGTTGTACCTCTGATTAAAAGTTTTGAGGGAGGGAAACTAGGTATTTTTGCCTCACTAGCGTGGAGTCGAGTGACATTTTAATTAGACATGATTCGTTGGGTCAGGTGGAGCCACTGGGGAGAAACAACCTGAGCTTTGGCCAAGTGTGGGTGGGTGTCTGGGAAGGGAGGGCCCAGGGCCCAGTGGCCTGGGAATGTCAGGGACTCTGAGAGAAGAGTGTCCAGTGCCTGTCCCAGCGTTTTGTGCTCCCACCCTGCTTGGACGAACCCAGACCTGGACCTGTCCCCGCTTTACTTTGCAGTGTGATCAGTTTGTGACTGAGTATGAGCCTGTGCTGCTAGAGGTCCTGGTGGAGGTGATGGAGCCTTCCTTCGTGTGCTTGGTAAGCGTCGCCAGGCGTGTGGTCCTCTCGGGCACCTGTAACCTGGGGGGGGCTGCATAGACCTGGAAGGTTTCCTCTGAGACTGTCGGCCTCCGGGCAGGGTTTCTGGGGGTGGAGAGTGGAGGGCTGAGGCAGGCAGTCAGGCTTGGAAGCCCCACTGCTTTACTCAGCAATCCTGGTGTTCTTCTGAAAGATCTCAGAGTCTAGCTGCTTCTGGAAGCTGTTGTCTTAGTGTTGAAAGAGATCGGTTGGGCAGCTCTAATTCTCCCCTTTCTTTTGTCCTTTTCTCACCATATAGAAAATTGGAGCCTGCCCCTCAGCCCGTAAGCCCCTTTTGGGAACTGAAAAGTGTGTCTGGGGCCCAGGCTACTGGTGCCAGAACGCAGAGACAGCAGCCCAGTGCAACGTGAGTAGCTCAGCGGGTGGCTCCGCGAGCCTGGCCAGCAGGCAGCTCTGAGAATCCTGCTGTAACAGGAACCTCAGCCATCAGCTCTCTACCCTGTTTCTATGCAGCGAAAACTGAGGCCCCGAATGGCAGTTAGGCTTCCTCACGGCCGCCCAGCCACAGCCAGGCTGACTACACGATTGTGTTAGGGAGTGGAGCGTGTGCGCTGATATTCTTTAGTGTTTTTTTGCTTCTGTCTTCAGTTCGCTTGTGACCATGTCAGATTTGCACAAGGTCACTCCAGGGATTGCACAAGGCCTGTGGGACTTACTGCCCAGACGCTTGCCCAAGTCCTGTGGTCCTGGGGCACGTTTGCCCTGGCTGCAGCCTGGCCTGCGTCTTCATTCAAGGCCAAGCAGAGCTCTTCTTGAATGGCCCTGAGAGGTGGCCCCTACCCAGCAGCCCCAGGGTGCCGTGGCACCGCCGTGGCTGGGTAGTCACCAGTTGGGTGACTGTGCTGCTTTCCTGGGCAGGGATATTTGGTCCGGCCCGTTACTTAATGTTTCTTTGCGCAACTTTTTCTTCCTCACTGGGGTTTCTTGTGTGACCATGTCAGGGGATATTGTGTCATCGCAGGCCACTGTAGGGAAGGGCAGAGGGGCCCCACACTCTGGCCATGTCCAGCTCCTTCCTCAAGCCCAGGCTGCAGCCCATCTGCACTATCACCCCAACCCCACGGTAGTGGTGGAACTGGTTTTGCCACCGTCCTGGGTAAATGTATCTGTGGGTCCACTTCTCAAGGCCTGAGCTGTTGGCGAGAAGGTTCCATCTTGGGATCTCTGCAGCCTACCAGCAGGATGCTGCGTGCCAGGTGTGAGCAGGTAAAGGGCCTGGAGCTGGCCTGCATGGGTGCTCATCTGCTCATCACCAAAGGCCTTTGCATCCGCTGCTCTCTGACTCTTGCCTCATGAGCTCCCAAAGCTCTGATGGCCATGTGCTCCCTGGTTTTAGATGAGATACTGTCCTGGGTCTTCAATGTCTGGTGCCATCCAGCTAACCTAGGACACATAATGGGTTCTGTTTTTGGGTGATGTCTGAAACACTGATGGACCAGGAATGGAGTTTGTCATCTGAAGACTAAACCCAGTTTCTTCTCTCCTGCCAGGCTGTCGAACATTGCAAACGTCATGTATGGAACTAGAAGGAACGTTGCATCTTGCAGAAACTGCATCTTTTCCTACTTGTGTGTCTGGGGGAATGAATGCACAGATCTACTTGACTTTGTTATGAAAATAGGACCCCCCTGCCCCGCCTCCCCCGTCTCTACCCCCTCATTGTAGCATTGCTGTCCGTGTGGGAGGCAGCCCCTGCCGACGTAGCTGCTTCAGTGTCCCTGTTCTCTCTGCTCGACGGACGACGACCTGATGTGCACTGGAGGTCTTGCATGGCACCTCCTGGAGGAGGAGAAGGGGCTCTTGATGCTGGCATGAGTTTCTTGGCCGGAGGCCGTCATCCTCTTGGCTGGGTCTTGTTCTCAGGCTGCCTCCTACCCTAAGGAAGGACCGTCGGCTGCTGTACAAAGCAGCAAAACAAAGGCAGTTTCATAGGAAAGAGCAGATGCTGAGAATCAGGCTTTTTAAATAATATAATTCCCATTGTGATAGCACAGATTTTGGAAGCAGCTGCTGGTGGCTCAGGGGACATTGGTGGGACAGAGGGTTTGCTGTCCCTGGGTCAACCCTTGATTCAGCCTTCCAGTGTCTTTCCTGATGATGCCTTGTCTTGGTTCTGTGGGTCTGGGTGGGAAGGGGGACATCTGCCTGAATGTAACCTGCTAGCTTTCCAGGGAGTCCCGTGGGCCTGGCTCGTGTGTGTGAACGTGTAAACGTGGTGGCTGCCTTGTGCCTGCTCGTGTCCACCCGGCTGCTGAGGCCCTGCTTCAGCTCTGTACCCTCCCCCATCTCATAGATGCTCTTTGGACCTTTCATTTCAAATAAATGTAGATGACAAGCTCCTAAGCCTCTGGCTTCCTGGTAGAGGGCAACAAGCTGAGGGGTCTGCAGGCGTGGGGGTGGATACTCTCTGGGGTCTTGGCTGCTATACTTTTTGCTTCCGAAGCTTCTTTTCCACTTCTGGTTGCCGAGAGACCAGCAAAGCCAGCAAGACATGCAGTTGCTATTAAATGGACTTGATTTTTGTTTGTTTTGCACTGAAGTTTCTCTGATTTAACAATAAAGTTCTGTTAACCAGATCTGGGACTGAGTTTCTGTGACACTCAGCCAGGAGAGTTTGGGCTCTGAGCCCACAGCCCCTTCAGTCCTTAGCAGCCCTATGACTCCTCTTGGCCAGAGAAAGAAAGCAAAGTAGGTAAAGAAAAAATCCTGCCTGGGCCCCCGAGAGACCAGGCCAGCAGTGGGGCAGGGGAGCACCTGAAGGTCAGGCCCCGTCACCCCCACAGGCCAGCCACGCAGGTAGTTGACCAGAGCCTGAGTGTATTGCCGGGTCCTTGTGAGTTGCTTCTCTTTTGAAACAGACCATTCCAGAAACTTCCAGTGAGTACCAGTTAAACGAGTCCAAGGGGAAAATATTGAGGGAATAATTTAAAAAGGAGTACACACAAACACTACATTCAAAACCCAAGGGAGCAGCAGTCATTTCTCTTTATAAGCTGGGCACATTTGGGAAGCCAGTGAAATGGAGAGAATGCTTGTTCATTGACATTGACCTTCTTGCCCGTGGGGGTGGCAAGGATCACTCACTGCTCCACCTGGACGTCCAACCGGAATGGGGCAGAAATGCAGTGGGACTTGAACTGAAGTTAACGTGTTGGGCCAGCAGGGGACGCCAGCTCCTGCCCTCCCTCCCTCGGGTGCCTGTCTCCTGCTCTGAGGGGCAGGAGCTGGGTGGGGGGTGGTACTTGCTGGGGTGGAGAGGGGAGGGGGAGAGGGCCTGCTCAGCCCCTTCCAGCTCAGCCTGAGCCGAGTTGGTTCCCAGACGCCTGGGCCCCCAGTGACCCTCCTTACTTTGTCCTTGGACGCCTAGCATTTTTGTTTGGTTTTCTTAAAAAAATAACAGATTTTATGAAGGTAGAGATCAGGTGCTGAATGAGTGTCTGGCAAAAGTGGAATCTGTCCAAGCAGCTCGTGGGCTGCCAGGGCCAATCCAAGTTTGTCCCCACAGTACTGGCCTGGGGAGGGGGCCTCGGCCCTGCCCCTGCGCTTGCCCTGGGAACGGGCTGTGGGACGGGCGCTGCTCACACCAGGGAGGCTTCCCCGTCTAGTCACAGCTCCGTAATCTCCAGGGGGCTCTCCATGATCACATCTCGAAGCTTGTGCAGGGGCGTGGATTTGGCGGACTCTGTGCGGGCGTTGCGCTCGAAGGCAGTGGCCTCCGCGGCAGTGAGTGTCTCCAGCGAGCGGCCCAGGCCCTTCTGGTCATCCTCAGGCAGGCTGTTGAGGTCGGTGGCCAGCAGCGTGCCTGTGCTGCCATGCACCACGTGGATCCCGTCGGGCCCCTTGAGTTCCACAGGCGGCTTGTGGCAGAAGCGCAGGCTGCCCCGGCCCGGGCTGCGGTCCCCCGGCTCCTCATCCAGCTCAGTCTGGATCAGCTGCAAGAGGCCGGGACCCCACATGCTCAGGGCCGTGCCCCAAGGAGCGAGCAGGTGGATGGCCCCAGAGTGCCACCTGCTACCTGCCTGTTTCCTCCCTACCTCCCGCAGGGACCCCTGGGCTCCTGCCACAGCAGGCCTGTCAGCCTGTGTCAGTGTTTTTCAAACTGGGTGCAAAGGGGAACCACGGATGTGGTCTCAGGAGCATGGGCTTCCTGTGGAATCTTTAATTTTCTATATCCACGCTGATGCTCTATAAAAATCCTGTGATGCAGTTGTGGTATCGGGGTTTGTTTCCAAGTTGGCCTCCAGCACAATCAACTCGAGTTGTGTCCAGGTAGAAAGTGTCCACAGGACAAGTTGGAGGGGATACATAGGGTGTGGTAGAGATGCGCAAATGGCACTTTTGTCCTGTGTGGGGCTATTCCACATTATCCTATTCCTGTTGGGAATTTGGGCCTAGCTAGGAATCAGTTTTTAGATAAAGTCTGGCTTTTGAAGGTGTTGACATAATCGTAACAGGCACACATATGGTGGTGGGAGGGGGGTGGGCAGCAGAGAGAGAGAGAGAGGGGCACACCCCCAGAGCTGGGGCACGGCACACAGCTCCCGGCCACTCGGCCGGCTACCTCGGAGATGGAGGAGTGGCAGGAGGAGGCTTTTTGCACCATCCGCTGTGCAAAGAGCTTTTTGAGCCGCAGGTAATCCTCCAGGACCACCTTCAGCAGCGAGCCCTGGGGGAGGGAGAGGGTTAACCCCCCACCAAGGCCCTCCCCTACCTGCCCGGCCCCTCGCCCACTCCTTCTGGGAGTCAAGGGTGAACAGGCTTCTGATCCTAGGGCAGAGGATGGGAAGCAGAGCCTGGTGACAGTGGTCAGCCAGAACCCACGTGGGCTCACTCTTGAGGCCAGGCCTTGAGGCCACCGCAGGCTGAGCAGCTCCCGAGCAGCCCCCGTGCCCAGGCCTCTCTTTGGCTGTGGTGTTCTCACCCCAGTGGAGGGTAGGTCTAGTTGAGCCTGAGGGTGTCTACCTCCCTATGTCCTCCAGAGTGGGGTCTAGGTTCAGCCAGGGGTCTGGGAGAGGAGCCTGTGGGGAGGGCTCACCTTGATGGGCCCCTCCCGAATGATCTGGCCCAGCTTGGCGATGTTGTCGTACTCCTGGATGGCCGCCCGCAGGTATCGGTCATCCTCAGGCTTGACCGCTGCTGGTTCACGTCCAAAAGTTCCCTGGGGAGAGGGAACGTTAGCTGGAGCAGAGGTATACGCCACGCACAGACAGGTAGGGGACCATGCCCCCGAAGAACCCAGCTCCTTGGCCAGAGGCAGCAGAGACCCATCCCCTCCACCCTGATCCCTCACCGTCGCCTGTACACGCCGCCCCTGCCCCCGCTCTGGCCCGAGCTCACGTGGGTGCGGGTGGGGCTGTTCCACAGGTCGGCGATCTCGCTCAGGTTCTCTGGCAGGTCGTCCTCGTGCTCGGCCTGGGCGGCCAGCTCCAGGTTCCGACAGAAGGGATCCAGCCACACGGGGTTGGCTCTGCCATTGGGGAGCAGAATGGGGTGGGGCAAGGAGGGAGGCTCGAGTAGCAGATGTCCTCCCAGCCTCAGCCCTCACCCCTGTCCGTTTCCCTGGCCGCCTGTAGTGCCTTCTAGTTCTGTAGCAGAACTGGAGGTTTGGGGCCATGGGACGCAGGCCCCTTGGCCATGGCACCGGTGGGTGCGTGCCCCCATCCTAGGATCCCAGTCCTCCTAGAACCAGGGCCACATGTCAGCCAGGACTACCTTTGGTGCAGAGGCCTCATCCTGCACCGGGTGCCCAAAGTCTACGTACACCCCCTGGAGCTTGGGGCTGGTCTGGGGTGAGGGTTTCGGAGGGTGGAGAGAGAGAAAGGGGCGATCAGCCCACCAGGGGGCGCCCACACCTCAGGTGTCAGCCAGTCTGTGCTCCCTCAGCACTTGGGGGGCTGAGGCCATCTTCCTCCCACTCTGGGTCCTGGCAGGCCTACCCACAAAGGGAACTGGACAGGGCTTGAGGACCCCGCTTACCCATCAAAGGAGTACTTGTTGGTGTTAGGCATGTCCATGATGTCGATGAAGCCACGGTTCCCTGCAGGGAGAAAGGTCACGGTGTGGAGGGAAGGGGCTCAGGCAGCCTTGTGAGGGGCCCCGGGCTCCCCTCCCCACGGCCCTCACTCACCTGCTGAGCCAGCCACGATGGCTTTGAGCTTCCTCTTGTGTCTGGAGAGAAGCAGAGAGAGGCGCTGGTGAGGGAGATGGCAGAGCTTGCATCTCAGGGCTGGTGGCCCTGCCTGCCTCTTGGCTGTCTGGGAGCAGGCGATCAGCCTCCAGCCGGGGGCGGGGGTCAGGGGGACACTCACACGGTCCTGTAGTACCAGTTCATGAGGACAAAGAGCATGGCGGCCAGGAAGAGGAGGATGGCCAGGACAATGATCGCCATCTGCGGGAGAGCGGGGCCAGGCGTGACCCTGGGGAGACGGGGGCGGCTGGAGGGTGGGGAGCGCTGTGGGGTGGGGCTACCACAGTACCTGCAGGGCGGACATGTCATCGGGCAGCCGGACAGAGATAGCGGGCTGCACGTCCAGCACATTGTAGTTCCGGAAAAGATTCCGCAGCTGTTCCTTGTTCTCGTCAATCATCTGGATCACCCTGGGCGAGGGGCGGAGGCCTCAGCTCCCAGCCTCCGCCATCCCCCAGGATCCCTCCCGGGACAGCCTGCTCTGCTCCTACCTCCAGCCCAGGCTGCGCAAGATGAAAGCCCACCTGCCTAGGACCGCTGTGTGTCTTAGAGGGCTCGTACCTCCATACAGGATCCTGGGGGATACTCCCGTTTACAGGTGGGGAGAGTAAGGCTCAGAGGGACAGAGCTCTGCTCACACCCCCAAACTCTGCTCTCCCCACTAGCCCTGGGAGAGAGCCCCGCACAGCGGGCTGGATGGTGCTGTCAGTGCCTCCTTTGGTGGGACCCTCCCCAACTCCAGGGCAAGGAGGCAGACAGACAGTCCCACGGTCCAAGAAAAGGTCCCCACTCACCGGTCCACGTCCAGGATGCGGTTGGTATCACGGTTCACCACGTGGATGAGCAGTTCCGTCTGTGCGAAGTTCACCCGCCCCTTCTTGTCCACGTGGAACTAGGCGGGAAGGGGCATTGTGGGGTGTGGCCACTACAGCGTGGGGCAGGGGCAAGGGGGGATGGGCAGGCCTCTTCCGGAAGCCCCTCCTGCCCTACCCTGCTATAATAGACACGTCACTACTGAATGCTCGCTGAGGACCAAGCACAGTGCTCATCACTTCACCCACAGTGGGCCAGGTACTATGTATTAGCCCCATTTTACAGATGAGGAAACTGAGGCTTAGAGACCTGGGAGAACAGTCTCAAAGCCACACTGCCAGGAAATGACCAAGGGAGGTATATACCCCCTTTCATGCCCCTGAACTTTCCATAAAGCCCTGTCCTTCCTTGTGGCCTGGCCCCCCTTTTCTCCCTCCACTGCCCCATTGCCAGGGTGGGTCTCGTGGGGCACCTGCACGTCGTCAGTGTTGACGATGGCACCAGTGATGTTGGAGAGCAGGCGGATGAACTCTTCCTCGAAGTCACGCACGCGGTCCGGGATCTCATTAATGACGATCTTGACGCGCTGGTCGTCCCTCAAGATGTAGATGCCAATGATGGCTGTGTCATTGTGGCCTGCCAGGTCTCGGGCCACGATGTCCACCACGAAGTAGCCAGGGCTGTAGGCCATAAAGAGGTCGAAGGTGCGCAGGATGCCGTCCACGCTCCCTGCGGGAAGAGCCCGAGCATGGGGCAGAGCTCAGGGGTTACCCAGTGCTCCTGAATCCCCCGGGAGGGGGCAAGGGCCTTGGGGTAGGCAGGCACACCTAGGGGACAAAGCACAAATGCCCACAGGGCCCAGCAGGGAGCAGAAGTGACAGATGAGTGGAAACAGTGCCCATCTGAAGGGGCAGCGGCTCAGACCTCAGCTCGGCTGGGTACTGTCGTGAGGGAGTGCAGCCTGGGCCACCAGACCTTGCACTTTCCTAGAGAAATCGAGCATTCCCATTCTCACGTGAAATCTTCTCATTTTAAACCATTGCCTAAGTTTTTATTTAAACACTCTGCATATTAAACAAAACACAACTGTGGGCTGCGTGGGCCCAAGGATGACAAGTTTGTGACTCTTGTCCCATGCTGGGGTGCCATGGACTACTTCTGAGCCTCCCTCAGTGTCTGTCTCTCTCCCTCTCTTTCAATCACGTATACTTCAGAATTCCACAAACATAGAACAGAGATGACCAGAGGTGGTACGGCATAGCCTTCTCTTAAAAGACAGCGGACTTGGCTTCAAAATCTGCCACTTTCTAGCTGTGTGACCTCTAGCAAGCTACTTAGCCTCTCTGTGCTTTGGTTTATTAAAATAAGAGTAGTGAGGCTGGATGTGGTGGCTCACATCTGTAATCCCAGCACTTCAGGAGCTGAGGCAGGAGGATCACTTGAGGCTAAGAGTTCAAGACCAACTCGGGCAACATAGCAAGACCCCGTCTGTACAAAAAATTTAAAAATTAGCCTGGCATGGTGGCTCATGCTTGCAATCCCAGCTACTCAGGAGGCTGAGGCAGGGGGATTGCTTGAGCCCAGGAATTCAAGTTTGCAGTGAGGTATGATCATGCCACTGCACTCCAGCCTGGGCAACAAAGTGAGACTCTGTCTATAAAAAAACAAAAAAAACCAAAAAAGAGCAGTAAGAACTCAAGGGATGGCAACTTGAATTAGACCTCATAGGATGGGGGATGTATATCTGAAGGCAGAGATGGGGGTCAAAATGGCATGCCAGGAAATGGAGGAAGAGGGGTTAAAGGCCAGGAGAGGATGGACTAGAGCAGGCTGAGAGAATGGCAAACAGTTCAGCTAGGTTAAGGACAGCAGGTGGTGGAACAAGCAGAAAGAGATTTCAGGAGGAAGACCTAGTGAGCCTTGAATGCCAGACCAAGGAATCCTCCTGGCATTCAAGACTGGCATGCAGATAAGACATGTGTAGAAAGAGAAGGAGAAGAAGCCTTGGGGCTGGAAGTAAGGTAATGGGACACCCAGAAGGGCACTTTCTAGAGCCTGACCCAGAGAGTCTCAGCCATCCACATAGCAAATGCATGAGCAAGCTTGCATATTTGTAGGCATTTCACATAAGTGTGCTCTTTGAGTTCTGGCTTCCCAGTGCCTAGCACAATGCCTGACACACAGGAGGGTGAGGTGAACAAATGGAAAAACAGGAAGATATAATGGAAAGGAGAAGCAACAGATGGAGAGATGGCTGAAAGGGTGGATAGATGGATAGGAAAATGGATGGGCAGACGGATGGATAGATGGAAGGAAGGTAGGATGGAAGAAGGACAGATGGACAGATGGATGGAAGGATGAAAGGAGGATGAACAAATGGACAGATGAAAAGAAGGAAAGATGA
>CAUYSK010079907.1:0-37497 GCA_963575035.1 Avahi laniger | reverse complement strand
GGTTGATTCCACATCTTTGTGATTGTGAACTGTGCTGCAATAAATATTCTAGTGCAAACGTCTTTTTGAAAATATGATTTTTTTTCCTTTGGGTAAATACCCAGGAGTGGGATTCCTGGGTCAAATGGTAGGTCTACTTTTAGTTCTTTAAGGAATCTCTGTATTATTTTCCATAGAAGTTGTACTAGTTTGTAGTCCTAGCAACAGTGTATAAGATTTATTGCACTTGCTAAAACCTTCAAAGCAATGTTAAATAATTAAGGTGATATAGAGTATCCCCGTTTCTGGTTTGAACTGATGTAGTTTTACTGTTTCACTATTTAGGATAATAGTGCTGTAGCATTTGTAATACATCTTTATTATATTTAGATTGTCTCTATCTCTTTGTATTTTACTTGGGAGTTTCGATTTTTTGTTTTGTTTTTAGAGACAGAGCCTCACTCTGTCACTCATGCTGGAGTGCAGTGGTGCTATCCTAGCTCACTGTAACCTTGAATTCCTACACTCAAGTGATCCTCCTGTCTCAGCCTCCCAAATAGCTGGGACTACAGGTGCACACCACCATGCCTGGCTAATTTTAAAAAAATTTTTTTTGTAGAGACGAGATCTCACTATGTGCAGCCCAGGCTGGTGTCAAACTCCTGGGCTCAAGTGATCCTCCTGTTTTGACTTCCCAAAGTGTTGGGATTGTAGGCATGAGCCACCTTGCCTGGCTCTACTTTGGAGTTTTAAATTAAGAATGGTTGTTAAATTTTTTCCAAACACCTTTCATAGACTGATTGATATGATCATATGGCTTTTTCTTTTAAGTGATTGATGTAGTAATTACTTTGATAATCATTCTTGTATTCCTGGAAAAAGACCTTCCTGGTCACAATGTATCATCCTTTTGATACACTGCTTGATTGTATTAGACAATGTATTTCTTTACAGTATTATTGAGGTATATTTTACATATAGTAATTCATCCACTTTAATATATAATTCAATGATTTTTTAATAAACTTAGTAAGTTGTAGAACTAGTACCGTAAAACAGTTTTGAAACATTTTCATCACCTCAATTAGATCCCACATGCCTGTTTACTGTTAATCCTCATTCTTACCTTTTGTCCCAAGCACTAATCTGTATTTGCCCTTTCTAGACGTTTTATATAAATACAATCATACAACATGGTCTCTTGTGACTTGTTTTTTTCACTTAGCATGTTTTTCAGTGTTTTCCATGTTGTAGCATGTATCAATACTTCATTTCTTTTTATTATTGAATAATAATCCATTGTATGGATATACCTCATTTTATCTATGTATTCACCAGTCGATGGATGCTTAGGTTGTTTCAGTCTCAGGCTTTTATGAATAAAGCTGCTGAGCACGTTTGTGTACAAGTCTTTGTGCAGACATATTTTAATTTCTCTTGGGTAGATATCTAGGAATAGAATTACTGGGTCATACGGTAAATTTATGTTTACTTTTTTATGAAACTGTCTAATTGTTTTATAAAGTGAATGTACCACTATATGATCCCACCAGCACTATATGCAGGTTCCTGTTTCTGTACATCCTCACCAACAATCGTTACTGTCTGTCTCTTTATTTCATCTATTCAGGTAGATGGATATTGTGGTTTTATTTTCCATTTCCCTAATGACTAATGATGTTGAGAATATGTTCATGTTTTGACAATGGAAGAGTCTTTAACAAAAGTCACTCTTAAAAATTTATGGGATTTAGAAACCAAGCACAGCATACCAAAGGCAAAAAAGCCAAACTAAGACCTAAGTCCTGGCCAGGGACAGTGGCTTATGCTTGTAATCCCAGCACTTTGGGAGGCTGAGGTGTGAGGATCATTTGAGGCCAGGAGTTAAAGACCGGCCTGAACAAAAAATAGAAAAATTAGGCAGGCGTGGTGGTGAGCACCTGTAGTCCCAGCTATTCGGAAGGCTGAGGCAGGAAGATTGCCTGAGCCCAGGAGATTGAGGTTGTAGTGAGCAATGATTCTGCCAATACACTTCAGCCTGGGCAACAAATAGAAACTCTGTCCCAAAAAAAAAAAAAAAAAAGACATAAGTCCCACAACCTATGACAGAATGTAATTTCTGATATTAATTATTACATATTTTTCCTATGTACACAAGCATAATCATACTTGCTGTAGAAACCATCAGTGAATATGCATTGAGTTGGCTCATTTAGATTAATCTGAATGTTTACATTACTTCTGTTATATATAATTACTTTAGTCCTTTCTAAATAAAAAATGAAAAAAAATAATAGAAAGTAAAGTCTTGGGAGACTTAGTAGTAATGGCAATTCGAAGCAAAATATATTTCCTAGCATGCTGACAGTCTCTATAATTTAAGAATAAATGAGATTAATTACATTTAAGTAAAGAGATAAAAATAGTAGAATATAAAGCCATTAATACAGAGATCAGATTAATCAAATGCAAGATAACAGATATCATTCAGAAAATTATTCAGAAAGCGATGAGAGAGAACTACAAAATATATTCTGCATTTTTGGTGAATACTAAATGCCTTCTCTGTCATAAGAGAATGGCAAATTATTAAAATGCAAGCCTTTAGAATACAGGAGAAACATTTCTATTTTGAGAATTTTTATCTTCACTCCCATACTTGTTCACTATATGACTATTTCTCTAAATTGTCCCCTCAAACACAAACAGGATGTGAATTATTTATGAACTCTACAGACTTTCAAAAAAATGTTTTGGTATCAAAAATTTGTAAACTAAAAGAATGCTAAAGGTAAATACTGACTTATTTATATTTCTGGCTTTTAGTAGAAAACAATAGAGCACTGAGAACTGAGAGCAGAATAGTGGAGACCACGATACTTGTAAATTTAAGCTAACATTGGGAATATTGAACAATTTACATGTCCAGATCTTTTAAATAATGTGTATATGTCCTAGTATTTCTGTTCACTTTGTTTAAAATTTGATCAAGTTGAAAGTTTGGAATGCCTTCGGAAGTAAAATAATATGACCATGAACACTTGTCTTCTGGATTATTCAGAGTTAAACAAAAAAAGCACACTGAAATGAACATTTGGTAGAGGATTACAATTACATGCATTATTTCCAAGGCCATTTTAAGGATCTACTGTTGGAGACACTATTATAATAAAATTATTATATGTAAGTTGAACCCCTTCTAGCTGGGCTAAATAGAATGTTTCATATTAACAGAGTAGGCTAAACCCTCATTTAGTTGGTATCATTGAGAAAGGAACTATTTGACAAAGTAAATTCTCCATGTAACTAGATCTAACCCCAATTTTAAAAATATTGGTCATTTATTGTCTAATGATAGGCATTAGATAATTTAATAATTGTTACATTTTCCTGCCTTAAAAAATAAAACATGCAGAATACAATCCAACATTTTCTTGATGATTTTAGTGTCTACTTCAAAACTTTCTTGATAACTCTAATTCTGCAATCTTGTCCTTCACTTTTACCAAAGGAAAAAAAACAAAACAGTGCCAGTATCTCTAAATGTCACAATACGGCAACATAGTTTTAATATCACCATAGGAAAAAGAGTGTGGCTAAGAGTTAAATTATACAGGGCAATGTGGCTTTCCTCACCACTACTCATTGTGGAGCAGTCGTTTTCAAACTTGAGGATGCATCAAAGCCACTGGTGGGCTTATTAAAACACAGTTTGGTAGACCTCACCCCCAGAGTTTAACATTCAGTTGGTGTGAAGTGAGGACCAGTAATCTGCATTTCAAACACGTTCCCAGGTAGTGCTGGTTCCATACTGTTGGGGCTCATACTTGAGAACCACTGGGCTAATCCACTGGATTTTCCCTACTTATTTGTCTTCTCTATAGCATCTGAGCAAGTTAAAACTTCCTCCTTTTTGAAGTTGGAATCAATTTTTAATAGCACTCCAGTTATTTAGCCAGGTTTGGAGACAACCACTAAATATCAGTGTTTCCAGGGGTTCCAGCACTAGCACTCTTGAGTTATCCTTGGCCAGTGCCATTCTCTTGCCTTTGGCTTCAACAACCTAAATAAGTAGTTTTCAAAGTTTCTTCTTAGACTCTAAGAGGATTAAAGGTGCCAAGAAGCTTTGGGAACATGATTGTCTCACTTCCTCACCCCCTAAATTAGCTCTATATCCTAAATTTCTTGTCTCAATTGACAGCACCTTCCTTAACCTAGTTGCACGAATCAGAATCATTCTGGACCCCTCCCACTTTTTTGGTATCCCTCACCATTCAGTCAGTCATTAAGTTGCATCAATTTGATCTCCCAAATAGCTTGTAAGCCTAGTACTTTCTGTCAACCTCCACTGCCAGAGAGTGCCTAATTCACTTGTCTGAGTTCCAAAAGTCTTCCTAATGGGTTTCTAGTTTTGACTCCTCCAATCTATCCTCCACAATGCAGTCATAGTAATCTTTCCCAAATAAATTTATAATTATGTCATTCTCTCTTAAAAATCCTTTGGTGCTTCCTCACCGCTTTTAGCATAAAATCCAAACTCCTTGACATGACTAGAGGTTCTTCATGCTCTGGTCCTGTGTCCTTTCCAGCCTCATCTATTACCCTTGCCTGCTTTTATTTCTGCACTCTAGCCATGCAAACTATCTTCAAATTCCAGAACAATATGTTCGCTCTTGACTCCATAACCAGGTACAATCTCCTCTGTCTTCTGTGTATCGTGCCCCCTCTTCTGGATGGCTACTTCACAACGCAGAGCAAGTGACACTTCAGGAAGTTCTCCCTGCTTCCCTGCCACCAGTTTGGGTGGGCTACTTCTATTATTTTCATAATGCTGTGCTCATCTATCTGTCACAGATTTCATTATAACCACTGATTTATTTTTCAATCTATTTCTTCCTCTGATACCTCCCCCCAACAATCTCACACACAGTATATTCTAGAGGCAGAATGGTTTAGTGGAAAAGGCACAGAACTGTACTTGAGTTCAAGTCCCACCTCTGCCTCTCATTAGCTCTACGATGTTAGCCAAGGAGCAAAGCCAAATAAAACTGCAGTGCAATCACTTTGTGACTTTGAATGTACAGTTTTACTTTTCTGGTCTGTCACTTCATTTGTACAACAGGTGTTGGACTAAATGATCTCCAAAAGTGCCTTTGGACTCTAAGAATTTATGGCTATAAATATCAGCAGCATCCTGGATGCTCACAGGTCCGTGAGCATCAAGCAAATATAAATGTTTGAAGCTGCAGAATTGCAGTAAATTGTCAGGTTACTTAATTGCATGGATTCTTTTCAAAGTCTAATAGGATTTTTCAGATTTCATTTTATTTCCTCTAGAAAGAATAAAAAAAATTGCTAAGTAGCAGTAAAAATTTAACTCCCTTCTTTAAATCTGATTTCAAGAGAAACTTTTTATTATGTTATTCTTCCTGAATTGTAATCAATTCATGTGGTTTCACTCCTGTGTATTCATATAATAGTCTACCTCTGAAGAGGGAAATCTTATAAAGCATCGCCATTGATTATTATCTATGTAAGACAGAGAGCAAACAGTAACTTTCACTCACAACCGCAAGAAATAATACATTATGCTCAAGATAAATACAAATAAGATAATACTTATGACTCTTTAAATAAAAAAAGAAAAGAAAGTCTGACCTTGAACAGTAACAGCTGATTCCTTCTCTGCTTTCAAGGCCTCTTTCTTCATTTAAGGCCTTGAAATAGGCAGCAAAGTATGCAGGGGAAATTTTTTGTATATTTCAGTGAAAATTGTAAAAAGGGGAAACTATGTATGTAAATGCATTATGACTGATTGCCTTGAATGTACCAACTAGATATCTTTTAATTCTTAATTAACGGTAATAATAATGATATTATTTGTAGTACATTTTATTTTACAGAACATGTTTCTGAGCCTCATAATAATTCTGTGGGATAGTCAGGGAGGATATTATGAAGAAACTGAGGTGTGTGAATATGCCAAGTAACAGAGTTTTAAAATGTCAGACCTGGAATATTATCATACTAATCTGTATATCACCAGAATCTAGTATTTAGTGGATACTTAATAAACATGTGGCAAATGAATTAATCTAAATTTTCTGGTTCCTAGATTCCAGTGTTTTCCTTTTATTAGCAGTTTTACTAATTTTCCTCCAATTGGTAGGACAGGTTTATAGCTGAGTCAAATAAAATTATTAACCCCAAACTAAGAATGTTACTTAATTGATACAATGTAGGTAGCCAGACTTTCTGGACTGAAAACATAAGCAGAGCTTTGTTACTTTACTATCTTTTCACCTACACATTTCATAGGAATATATGTAGGAATATATACAGGCAAAGGAATATTCAAAGAAATATACATAGGCAAAGAAAAAAACCTATAAACAAATAACTATTAATTACCTGTGGTGCAAGAAGAGGTAGCCTAATATAAGCCAAAAGTTTACTGAGATCTTTCCGTCTCTGTTCCAAATCATGACGGACCCAAGTAAGAAGTGCATTCAATATTGTCTCCTCATTAGGAATGTTCATGTCATCACTGGCCAAGAGCTTTGCAATTTCACTGGCTGGTAATAGTACAAATTCTTGGTTTCTGATTACTTCCATAAAATGCTCCTACAGAGAAGAAACAGCAGATAAACAATATTGTTTCTTCTGGCCATCACAGTTTATTTAAAAGAAACTAAAGGTTTTTTGTATTAGATGCCAAAACATAATTTATATTTAAGACCTTAAAACGTATTTCCACCTGCTGGAAAGAAACACAGCAGAAAAAAATATTTAAACTGCAATTATGTTGATAAACATATATAAGTAGAATTAAGGTGTTGTATCACTGATTACATTTTTAAAGTGGACCTGAGACATTTAGGTACCATTCTGCCTAAGCAAGAAAATAGTGTTGGCAAGTCTTTTGAAGAAAGATAGAAAAAAAATGAATTAGACACTAAGATGTCTGATACTCTATCATCAGAAGTTCGTTTGGATTTGTGGTTGCTGAAGAATCTGGCCAACAGTGGAGCCAAATGCCTGGATGAACTTGAAGTTATTTCTATTACTCAGAAATGCGCTCCAGGCTGGCTAGATTTCCCAAGACCACTCTAGACCACAGAAGTCTTTCCAGACCCTGCCCAGAGAAAGTATTGGTCCTCAGGGCTATCTTAGAACCAAATTGGCCTTTGAGACTGTTATAATGTTATTTATAAGACCATCCAGAATTTTAGGTCCATTTTGAAATTTTTAATCTCTTCTAATTTGATTTCTTTACAAAGTTCTTTTGGTCTCATAGGAAAAAGAACCAAAGCAAAAGTGCTGACCTAGAATGTACTGGGACCAGAAACTTAGACTGAAGATGACTCAGTCCTGGACTCACACTAGAATCAAGCTCTCTATAATTTGAAATGGGAGCTAGAAATGCCTTTGGGGGTGAGGTGACCTTTATAGGGTATTACGTGAAATAATCTGGAAAGAATGAAAATATACTCTCTGATTTGAATAGTCACAAATCTTAATGCATGGATAGTTGACATAGTTATAACACAAATGCAAATGGCAGACATATTGTCCCTTAATGTTTTTCTTATCCTTCCTAAGGTACCGTCACTGTCTCAGCATGCAGAGTTGTAGTAATGTGGCTAAGGCTGTTTAAATTAGGGCTGGAGATAAGGACTATCCATAACTATTCTCCATATTAAAATGAGAATTACATTTTCTATATAGCCTGTGGTAACCTGAGTGAGATACTGATCTAAAATATATCTTGGGTTGACATTCCTTTCAGCAGAAATTCTTAAGAGGAAAATCATTCATGAATAATTAACTAAATTCAATTGCTTCAATTTATCATGATTTGTTAAAAGATGCCCAAATGAGTCTATTTTAAATGACTGATTATCATTTTCAGAAATATATTTTAATAAAACTTCAGTGCTGGAATGGCTTTAAGCAAACTGTTCTACTCAATTGTATACTTATATTATAAAATGATTTGGTGACACATAGCAAGAGCCATAAAAATGTTGAAACCCTCAACCCAGTTATCCTACTTGTAGTTTAAACCTTAATAAATAATTCGTAAGCAGAACACAAAACTGAATACCCAACAATGCTTCTCTGTATTATTATTTATAATGGTAAAAAGTGGGAAATAGCCTAAATGTTCAGCTATAGGGAATGTATATTAAAAAGGCATTAAAAACTTCAAGGAAAAAGATCACACAGCTACATGGAAAGATATTTATTATACAATGTTAAGTGAGACGCTGAAGAAACCAAAATAATATACATTTCTAATTATTTAAAGGTGTAGTATATAGTATAATCAACATAGTTATACAATAGTAGTGCAACTATTGCCATACTTTCGAATGGTATTAATTGCATTTCATTAGTAAGAAAAAGACTGTTATATAAATATTCATTTGACAAGTTATTTGTTGATATATTTGAGAACAATGCACATTCCACTCTAGTATAATTTATATTAAGTGAAAACTGAGTTTTCAACAATTTATGAAATACTACCCAACTCAAGATTCAACACAAAGTGTTTTTCAAAAATATTAATTTGGTTTTGAAGCAGCTAATTTAGCAGAATTCAATGTTTTTATAAGTTTTCTAGATTGAGAAACACAATTTTGAAGTTTAAAATTAAGTGTTTATATTTGTTTCATAAATCGATAATGGCATTAAATAGTTATAATGATATAACCAGTGTTTTTAGAGGCTAAACATCTTGCTCCAAGTCATGTTCAGCGGCAGTTAGAATGAGAAAAAAGGTCTCCATATTCCACAATCCTGAGAAGGAACTCATCCTTTCCTACTCAGATGCATGCAGGATGGGTGAACATCCCCAGCACATGCATCATTTACTGACTGACCTCGCTGGTGTGGCACTATGCTTACTTCATATTTTACTACCATTTTGTGATACAAACAATTATCGTGCTACCAAACACTTGCTAGCATTGTGCTCTTTCCCCCTTTGAAATAGTTTTTAAGCAAATGAAGTTACTGAGGGATTTATTTAAATTGAAGATTGAATTTTGCTATACATTCTCATTCAGTTCCCATAGCAACAATTCAAATCAGACAATCTGCCTCTAAATTACTTATTGTTATTAGAATTCAATTTCATGTCTCTGTTAAAACTGAATAACATAAAACAATGGCCTTGAGAAAAAAAAAACTACCCCAACTAATTGGCTATGAAAATAGGCTTAAAAACATCTAACTAATTTAAATTTAATTTACGTGTAAGCCATAAAGCGGCAAATTGTGCCTCTACTGTAAACAACGCGAGTGACCTAAATGCATACAAATGTTTTCACGTGAATAAAACATCTTCCTGGGAAAAAGATATTACTCAAATTATGAACTTAATTATGAAAGAAAAAAATATTTATTTTATTAATATTTATTTATATTCATCTTGTTCCAAAAATATTTGAAACTGTACGTATGAGGTTAAAATGAGAAATCTATAAAGAATGATAAAGACTGAGAAGGGAAAACCTTCCAATGGACTTAATTTTCAAAATGTTGACTTAGTACCATGCTAGGTCTGTATATTTTTGTTCTGTTGCACAATCTCTTATTTTTTCAGTTGAGGCCCTAGGACGATCATAAACAAGAAACATTCCTGAGAAGTGATTATACCACAGGGAGAAAACCAATCATAAAGGGTGTGAGTTCATATGAGTGCTTTTGTTCCTTCACATAAATCCCTACTGTGTCGAATGAAGTAAATCTATATAATGATGACGATGACAATGAGATGATATTCATTGACTAGGTATATGACATGCCAATCACTGTTGTGAGTGATAAACTTCTATTAATTCACTTAATCCTCATATCAAGCTTATGAAGTAGGTAGAATTAATCTTCCCAATAGTTTGTAAGTACCTATGTTTACGATTTTTCTAAATCTCCATTTCTCTAATGAAAGATTCCTAAAGCACCATCAATCTCTTCATATCCCAACAAACTCAATGGAAGGATGGAGGAAAGGGTAGATCAAATAACATTTCCTAAAAGTTGATAAAATCAGTAATATGGATATCTGTACATGTATGTGAATGTTCACATTCTTCCTTCTCTTAGAGACCATATTATCTTAGTTTAAGCATTTAAAACAACAGTCTTCAATCACTGTCCATAATGTGGCAACATGCTCATTCCTTAAAAATCTACATACTCTCCCTTCCCCACACCCCTCAACTGTTAAAACCATGAAGGCTGGTCCAAACAATAAGCCCTCAATATGCCCTTATTTTCTTGCTATCCTAGACCAATCCGTATTCCACTGTCCTTCAGGCTACTGGATCAGAACCTCCTCTATGATCTATCTTGAGTACATAATTTGCTACAATTAATAACATCATTCAATATGGCTACAAACACTTCTTACATATGATCAGATTTTTCCTTAATAAAAAGTCTCCCATTCAACCTCTACCAATATGCTACAACCACTATCACCAATTTCCATCAGTGAATATGTGAACAATTCTGAAATTTATCCATGTGCTATAAGGCAAAATGTTTGGAGAAGTCCTGCTTTAAAAAGCAGCAGATCTGAAAATCTAAAATGGAACAGTTCTGGGCCACTGTTCTGCTTCCTAATGACTGTAATAACTTAGGACTTGACTCACATATACAGGAGAAGTATTACCTGGTGTTTTCGCCTCATAACTCAATGAAAATATGACACACTAGACAGTGAACTTGAACCTCAAGAAATGCGGCAGAGGCATGGGAAAAAGGCAACATGAAGATAAGCCTGCAACAATGAGGAATAAGGCAGAGAGGAGATGCCTTCCTGCTTTTCAAATAATACATACCATAGTGTAATTGTGCGCCACTTTATGCAAATCTGTACAACCTTGGGCGTCAGCAAAAGAACGGATTCCCAGACAGTTGGATGGGTGAAGCTGTTTCATCAAAAACTTACAGCATGCTTCTACAACCTGCGAAAGCTGAAGAAGGCAAGCTGTAGATAATAGGCACTCAATATTATCTTCTTTTAATTCAAGGCGGCCTTCATGAGAAAAAGAAATTCCATTAGCTGTGGAACTACATTAACCCTATTTTATAAAATAATTGATGTTAACAGTAATATTTCTAAATAAGAGCTCATTACATGTATTACAGACCTAGATGGTTTAAGATATTCAAACAAGAAAAAACAAGTATTAAATGTGGAAAAAATTTATTATCTCTTTGCAATCTCTACTAAAATAAAAAAACTATGATAAAAACTAAAATAAAAAACTATAAAATAATGGCTTATTTTCAGAATTTTAAAATGATGCATTAATTAGTAATTTACATGTACTATATACTTGTGTTATTTTCAAATTTTAAATGTAAAATTTTGACATTACATAATTCATCTAATTATTAATATTTTAAAATATCATTCAAGAGCTTTATTATGATCATCATTTTAAAGATTTTATTTAATATGGAGATTTTAACCTGTACAGGTATCGCCAGAGGTGGTTGTAACAGCAGCAAAATTAACTGTTAGCTATGGCATGATTTACTAGAAGCAGAAATCTGAAATCTAATAATATTATATAAATCTAAGAGGTTTTAATTTGCATTTTCAGGCTTATTACCTGTATACGCATACTGAATCAAGGACCATAATGAATTCGGTTCTACACCTTCCATTTTTATTTCTTCTTGTCTTGCTTCTCTGACATCATTAGTAAACATGGCAGCAAAATAATCTGACACAGACGAGAGCACCAATCTGAGAACACATTAGAAAAAAGAATCAATGACCACATTACAGTTCATGTTCATTAATAAATGCTGCTGTTTCTTCTTCTTTTTTAAATTTGTTACCCATGGAAAGTGCATGGTTCTGGAAATGCATCTTAAGTTTGACAAATTACTTTATGGTCTACTTCTTTCCTTTGAATAATAAATTACCATTCCTGAAAATTCTGCTGAGGTAAATGGTTTACCTGCTCGCTATTCAAATATTGCTTTATAACATTCAGAAAACAAGCTACGAGCCCATAGCATTAAATCAACTATATACAAAAAGGAAAAAATGTAAAGGTTATTTTCTGTTTATCATTTTTGAAAATAACCTATTTTTAAAAATTTAGTCACAGGAGTAGTAAATATATGAGAGACATTTGAAAATTGTTTCAGCAAGTTATTTTTAACTTTTATGATAATTTTAATATTATTTTTGTATTTTGTTATGTATTTGTTATAACACCCTAAAACTACAATATTTTGTTATAATATGTATTAGCTATGTCTCTTTAGATTTTTGATAGTCACATAAAAATAAAGTTATAAATATATATATTTGAAACATGCATGTTTTCACTTGATAATGTCTTGAAGATATTTCCATGTCAGCATACTTATACAGATTCACTTTATTCATTTTTTAAAGAAATAAAAATTATAATGCAGGTAACAACTGAAGCTCTCTTTGTGTCCTTCTCTAGTTCCGTTCTCCTTCCTTCCCAGGAATAGCACTGCTGAGTCATAAGATTTGCCAAATTGCTCTCCAAAGTCCTGTACCAATTTAGACCCCGACAATAGTGTCAGATGTTAAAATTTTGGGCCATCTGCAGTATTAAATTGTATCTCATTGTTTTAATTTTTGTTCATCTGATTGCTAGTGAAGTTTTTCAAATGTTTATTGGCCATTCAGATTCCTTCTTCAGAGAATTGTCTATTTATTCATTCATTCATGTATTCATTCACTGAACAAATAGTGACATGTGCCCAATAAGTACTGGCACTGTTTCAGATACTTGAGGTATATTAGGGTACAAAACGGACAAAAGACCCCTTCTCTCCTGGAGTTTTACATTTAGAGGGTAGGGAAGACAAAGAGTGAACAGTAGAAGTAAACTCTGTAGTAAATAAAAGGTGGTAAGTGCCATGGGGAAAAAAGTAGGGTAAAGGCAAATGGGGAAAGGATGGTAAGTTTAAACAGGTTGTCTCTTTGGAAGGTGACATTTGGGCAAAGATTTGAAGGAGATGCAGGATTTGGTCATGCAGGTATCTGGGAACAGTTTTCGGGCAGGAGTAGCTGGTGCAGAAGTCCAAATGCTAGGGCAGCATGCCCGGCACATGTAAGGAACTACAAGAGGGAGTGGGTGGCTTGTGCAGAGTGAGCAAGGAGAGCTGTTCTGTTCTCGAGCACAGAATGTCAGGACAGAATGCCAGTCTGGATCGTACTGGCCACTGCATATACTTTGGCTTTCGCACACAGTGACACAGGGTGTCACTGGAAGATTTGATCAGAGGAGTGACTGAATCTGAGTTCCTTTTTAAAGGATCACTCAGGTCTCTGTGTTAAAAACAGAATGTAGGGGAAAGAGTAGATGCAGGGAGACCAGTTAGGAGGTTTTTGCATTAGTAATCTAAGAGAGATGGTGATGGCAGGTAAGGCAATGAGTTAAGTTTTGGCAATATAGAATTTGAGATGCCTCCATGAAATTCAGGTTGAAATATCTTTTCTTCTTCTTTTTTTTTTTTTTTTTGAGACAGAGTCTCACTGTCTTGCCTGGGCTAGAGTGCTGTGGTGTCAGCCTAGCTCACAGCAACCTCACACTCCAGGGCTCAAGCGATCCTCTTGCCTCAGCCTCCCGAGTAGCTGGGACTACAGGCATGCCACCATGCCCGGATAATTTATATATATATATATATGTATGTATTTTTTAGTTGTTCAACTAATTTCTATTTTTTTTTTTTGAGACAGAGTCTCACTGTGTTGCCCGGGCTAGAGTGCTGTGGTGTCAGCCTAGCTCACAGCAACCTCAAACTCCTGGACTCAAGCGATCCTTCTGCCTCAGTCTCCAGAGTGGCTGGGACTACAGGTATGTGCCACCATGCCCGGCTAATTTTTTCTGTATACTTTTAGTTGTCCGATTAATTTCTATTTTTAGTAGAGATGGGGTCTCGCTCTTGCTCAGGCTGGTCTCGAACTCCTGAGCTCAAACAATCCTCTCACCTTGGCCTCTCAGAGTGCTAGGATTACAGGCTTGAGCCACTGAAATATCTTTTGTAACAAACCTATGCTCATAACATGGACTTTGGGTCATAGTATATAGCAGTATCTCAATAAATGCATGCTAATTGAGTCATTGAAAACAGTAATATCAAGCCCATTCTTCCTAATGATTTTACTCACACTTCGGAGGGTTTTTTAAAAAAAAAACCTTTGGGATGAGTGTTAATTAGTTTTGAAGGGCATTAAAAAAACCCTTTGAGAATCACAGTGGTGATTAACAATGAACAATTGAATATAGAATTATTAGAAGAAAATGAATTATTCTTTATTAAGAAGCTCTTTTCTTTTTCTTACTTCAAGAAATAATACATCATTGTGACAAAGGCTTTTCTTCCCCAACACTGCTTTTTATACTTCCTCGAGATCAGCAAACAGAAGCTGGGATAGATGTGGCTATTTCAAAATTCTTAAGACTTTTTGCTACTCCATTGCACAGCTTTTTTGCTTCAACATACCCACAAGCTCTAATTTCCATTGAGTTTATTTAAAGTATTTAACAGGTATAACATGGTATGAAAGCTGCTTGTAGTAGCTAAAATCTATACCAAACAATACTGATTTATCTGATGCTCAGGTGTTTTGTTTTTGTGCTTCTACAGAGGGAAAATTGCTCTTTTAAGTTAATTTAATGTGTAATAATTTCATATCCATTGTTTTTTTGGTGGAAATCCCATGAAATATACCCCTTCCCCAAAACATGACAGACAACTGCAGTAAGTTACCTCAATACACGTAGTTAAATTATCAAAGAACTATTTCACACATACAGAGATGTTGAAAACAGCTACCTGTGAGCTGGAATTCTGCGATCACCAGCAACTAAAATTACATCACACAACTGTTTATGTCTCAAATAGTTTTCCATTTTTTTAAATGTTTGCTCGGCATGATTAAGGGCTTGGAAAAATTCATCTGATGAACATGGCTCCATAGTATGGCAGGATGATAATGTCTGGCTACTATTGGAAGTCCTGAAAAGAAAGAAAACATACATTTGAATTATCCCTATCACTTTAAAAAGATCTTTCCTATTAAGTCTTATTAAAGCCTTCAAATGTAATAGAAGAAATCAATGCTACTAAATCAATATTTATGTATAACATTCATCATTTTTGTCTTTTAAAACCAATGATGGCTCAAGTCATATGTGAACACTGCAAATGAATGTAACTTCTGTTAGTTAATAGCTACACATATTCTTTGTAGTACCTGTTTTTGAGGTTTTTTTCTGTTAAATTCAACAACTCTGTTGAAAAAGAGCCAAGCTATATTCATGTTGATAACCATATCTCTTAACATTATATTTAAGACCATAAGAGATCATTCTATGAATACAAAGGGAAGGGTTTGGTATAATTCTTGATGGGATGGGGTATATGTTGTTTCATTCTATTTTCATCTTTGAAGGCAGGAAGGCAATTAAACTACTTTAGAGATATACATCCAAGCCATCCTTTATTTAAAAAATGGGCTACGTTCCATAGCTCATTTGCAAAATAGATTGTCATAAAAAGTGTTATAAATAATTTTTTTAATTCTCTGGCCAGTTCTCAAAAGTCTAGGTCACCTGTAACTTTTATTATAGGTTAAAGCAACTTAATAGCCTAATTTGGGTATCTAAAAAATTATTGGAAATTTCCAACTTATAATACGAAGTGTATGAGTTCTGTTTTCATCTGATTTACTGACGCAAATTGTGAAAAAGTAAAAACGTTAGCACTAAGAATGAAGTCCTGAGTCCACACCCCTCCCCACCCCAACCCCAAATCACCTCTCCAGGATCACTTAAACCAAGTCATCAACATCCACTGGTTATGCAATTAACTACAAAACCACTGACTGTGCCATAATTTAGTTCTCATTTGTCATCACATCTTCTTTTAAGGATATTGTGATTCTGACAAATGCTTGTTCAATCAAGCGTCACTATATTTTAAGAGAATCTTCTTAATATAACTATCTAATAACCTTATCAAAAAAGAAAAGGTCATTGGATCTCTTAAAGTAAAGGCATTTGATATCAAGGAGATTAAGTGCTTTGCCAAGAGTCATAGAAGCTGTTCATGGCAGAGACAGGGCTATTGTAGAGACTGCCGTGTGTTTACCAAAACCCCTTCTCCTTCTCCCCTGAGAATATAGCTAGACTACATTTCCCAGCTACTCTTGCAATTAGGTGTTGTCTTATGATGGAATGTGACATCACACAGTTCACCTTAAAGTGGCTAAGAACAGGTATGGCTTTCCCACACTCTTTCCCCATCTACAGGTTGAATGGAGAAGACTGAGGACTCAGATGAAGAAAGAAGTAAAATACATAAAAGATCACTCAAGCAAGAACACTCACACTGAACTGAAATTTATCTGTTTTATTCCTACTTCAGTATTCCCCAGTCCCATGCATTTTCAGTGTCATACAAATATGGGCACTAAGTAGATGCTCTTGGAAGATAATTGTCAATAATGACAACAGAAGTGAATGGATGTGTTGTACACTATGAATATTATTGGTGTAATGACTTGGAGAACTCAGTATAAAATACTCAACTTCACATTTAAGGTCATTATTATAAAAATGTATTGAGTACTGTGTAATTTTATATGTTATTTATATAAATAAATGAGAATTCAAAACTATTTTAAAATCTAGGTGAAAGTATAACACAAGCCAAAAACTAATGGTGACAAAAACATTTTTCAATAAAATGAAGTTTTACACTGTCAAAATACTGACAAATGATTATAAGAACATTTGTGATTTAGGGATGAGAGAAAATTACAATGTCTAATTTTTATAAGCCATAAAGTCTTTCAAAGAACAAGGTAAGGTAAATAAATCAAATACTTCTTTCTTAGGGTTCCTATATTTTGCATCACATTTTTAAATTATCTTTCATACTATTTCATATTAAATTATCATTAATGACTAAACAGTAAGTTAACTGAATGGTTCTTGAGTGATAAATTGCCATCGTCTAAACATAAATGCTAATCCATGTTAAATTGATTTTACATTGTTATTACAGGTGACTTTTGATGTTGGTATAAGCCCAACAGGTAGGCCACCTCTTTTCCTGTCAAGAAC
This sequence comes from Avahi laniger, assembly GCA_963575035.1. NCBI lineage: Eukaryota > Metazoa > Chordata > Mammalia > Primates > Indriidae > Avahi > Avahi laniger. The sequence continues at coordinate 20,371 of CAUYSK010079907.1, read as the reverse complement.
TTTCAGGGTACTTTGGTTCAGATCATAAAACAAATCAGGATAACCTAGGAAGCATTTTGGGGCCTCATTCCCTGAGACTGATTCACTAGATCTGAGATGAGGCTTGAACATTGTGTTTTTTACAGAATTTTTATTTTTACCACTCTATAATAGATACATGTAACAGAATTCAACTTGTGCACCCTAAATCTGTTAAAATTTTTAAAAAGGAAAAAGTTATTTTTAACTGACAAATAATAATTGTATATATTTAGAGGGTACAATGTGATGTTTTGATACCTGTATACATTGTAGACTACCCAAATCAGGCTAATTAGCATATCTATCATCTCAAATATTTCTCATTTCTCATTTAAAACTCTCTTTTAGCTATATTGAAATATCCATTATTAAGTAGAGACACCGTGCAATAGTACACTAAGACTTACTCCTCCTGCGTAACTGCACCTACTGACCCACATCTCTCTCTCTGTCTAGCGCCACCTCCAGTCTTTGGTAAGCACCATTCTACTTTCTACTTCAAAGAGTGTGACTTTTTTTCAGATTTCAAATACAGTATAAGTGAGATCATACTGTTGAGCACTGTATTTTTTAAAAACTCTATAGGTGATCCTAACATATATCACAGGCTGAAGACCACTGGTATATACTTCAGTCAAGAGATAGATATATTACAAAAATGAGCATGTGATGAACTTACAGTTCAAAACACTGATTTACACAATAGATACTTCACTTCAAATATATGTAAACTGCACTTCCTTGAAAAAAATACTTTAAATGAACTATTAGAACTCAATGGAATATTTGTTATTTTCAAAATGAGCATAAAAGTAAAACATCAAAATTGTTTAAACAGCTAGGCATAGTGGCTCATGCCTGTAATTCCAGTACTTTGGGAGGCTGAGGCAGAAAGATCACGAGGCCAGGAGTTTGAGACCAGCCTGGGCAACATAGCAAGTCCTCTCTACCAAAAAAAAAAAAATTGTTTATATGGCCATCCCTAAGTATCCTCGAGGGATTGGTTCCAGGATCCCTGTGGATATCAAAATCCATGGATGTTCAAGTCCCTTATATAAAATGGCATGGTACAGTATTTGCATATAACCTATACAAGTCCTCCCACATACTTTAAATCTTTAGATTATTTGTAAGACCTAATACAATGTAAATGCTATGTAAATAGTTGTTATACTATATTGATTTTTTATTTGTATTTTTTATTATATTGTTATTTGTTATTTATTTTTTAAATATTTTTGATCTGCAGTTGGTTGAATCTGCAAATATGGAAGGCCTACTGTATGCATATACATTAACAAAAAATGCTTCTAAAATAACATTTGAAACTTCTTTATTTGCTTTCAGGTCTTCAACTGCCATCACATGTTAAATGAACATGTTATTTTAATGTGACAATTAATTCACTGAGATTTCTGGGTAATCACTTCTACTGTTCCTTATGAAAGATCAAAAGAAGTGCACAAGCTTCTGACTGGTATCCTACTGAAAAGTATGGCCATCATTCACAAAGCAGCATGAAAGAGGAAGGAACAGCACTACTCAATAGACTTGAAGAGCTGCAAAGCTTTCTACCAATTCTTGTTTTTCTTTTTGTTTTAAACCCTAGGCACACTGTACATACACATGAATTTAGTTTAAAGCAAAAGAATTTACTGTACATCCATACAACTATAGGACCTTAGGCATTGAAGCAATCATATACAGAGTTTTTATGTCTACAAGGTATCTATCCAGTAATTTAACTCAACTTCATTTTGCAGATGAGAAAATTTGAGGCCCCAAATGACCAAAGTGACCAACAAAGTGACACATAGGCAGCTGGTTGAAAAACCAGGATCAGAAGGTATTCAGACTTGGTAAATCATCCACAAATGGGGATTCTTGTTCATCTTTACATTAAGGCATCAGTGAGCACAAGGACTAAGGGTATGAAGGGAGAGTGATGGTAGAATGTGAATGATAATCCAATAGGAAAAAAACAACATTAGAATTAAGGATCTCAGACCAAAGCCCACTGTTGTGTGACTGCTACTTAGCTAGGTATAAGAGAGCAAAAGTTTCTTAGGTTTCCATGGGACAGAGATCCCTGGCTAATTAAACTGCTTTTAATACTCTAGCTCTGTGTAACTGACAATATTAATACTTCCTTACTCTTTCTTTTCCTATTACTTGCTTTAGTTTAGAGGACTGAATTGGAGAGGTATTGGTGAGTGAAGTTTCCAGAGCTGTGCTTTCCAACACAGTAGCCACTAACCCCATGAGACCATTTTAATTTAATTAAATGAAATTTAAAATTCAGTTCTTCAGTTGGACTAGTCATATTTCAAATGTTCTGTATTTCAAATGTTCTATATTAGCTGGACTAGTGCAGAAAATTCTATTACACACAGTGCTGGTCCAGCGTCCTACAGACCTGGGTTCAACTCCCACTCTGCCACTCACTGTGTATCACTCTGGACAAGTTATTTAACTTTTCTAAGCCTTACCTTCTTCAAGAGCAAAACAAGAATAAGTAATGCATAGTATTTCCATTTAGGGGAATCCTTCAAGGGAGGATTATTAAATGAAATAATGTGTGCACAGCTCTAGCACAGAGAAAGTGCACAATCAAGGCAAGCTACTGTTAGTAAAACTTGCCTTTCAGTGGCCAATGGGAAGGCCTGCAATCTCAGCCTTTTGTCTTTATACAATGTTATTTGATTTTTTTTTAAATGACCCCCAGTATTATTAATTTTTACAACTAAATTTCATCCTTCCCATTTAAAATGTCCTTTAGTAAACCCAGTAGACATCCTAACCAATACAAGCATCTGGGAATAGGCCATTTCTAGAGCATTTAAAATGTATTTCTCTCTGATTTCTGCTTGATCTTTTACTTAATAGCAGAGGAAATACATCTAACACCTCTGCTTAGTTTTATTTATATATTATTAAGATAGCAAATCCTATCTCAAAGAATTACATGAGATCATTCAAATCTTTTGTAATAGTCTCACTGTAATGAACTATACATTGCTAAATATTCCCAGGCTACAGGGAAACATTTAATTTGTAGCTTATGTCTCTGTTTGCAGCAGGCAATGAATCTGTAAGTCAGAAAAATACCTAAACATAGAAAAAAGAGGCAAGTATCATATAGAATCAAGTCACCGACTATTTACAGGGTAACTGCTAATATGCAGCACTGCACCAGTTAGAAACTGTGAGGAAGCTAAGAAAGAAGATTCCATAGTGAAGGGACTTGGAATTTGGAGACTCAAGTTTCATAACTAGAAAAAATGGAATAGCAATACTGTTTAACCCTTGTGATTCCCCAGATTTCACACACTTGCTCACATGTGTGTGTTCACACAATATGCACCATGACCAATATACTTTTTTATTATTAACTACTTAACATTTTTTTACTTTTATCACCAGAATTTGCAGTAAGGTTTCTTAATGGAGTAATTTCAAAACAAGTTTTTAAAATTACTTCACAAGAATCATACTCTATATATGATTTTGAGTAGGAAAAAAGCTGCTTTGGAACTCTAAATGGTCTCTTTGGCTCACTCTTTAGGTAAGTGATTTACTCCTAGCCACCTGTGTCATAGCTTGTCGCATTCAGAATTCAAGCCTTTGCAAAAGTGCAATTACTATATCATGAATCTTTTGGCGTCTTTTACATATATTCAAACCACAAATTGCTTAGTATAGCCTAGCAGTCTCTAAATTTTTTGATGCATACCCTTTTCAGTATGATTTTAAGCATGTGCCCAAATATACAGATATTTATTACTTTATGAAAGATAAACAGATACCATTGTACAATTATTTATATAAAATACAAAAATAGAGATTTAAAAGATAGAATATAAATAAAAGTTCTAATATATATGTTTTTAACCATTACTCCAATCAATCATCTTGTGCACACCCAATTGGAGTACAATTGCTACTGCAACATAGAGAAGGGAGAGATTAATAAGGGCCAGTGTTTGGAAAGGCAACAAGTAGCAGGTGAGATCTGAAATATGTCTTGGAGTTTAGAAGGGTGAGGAAGGAGTTAGAGTTGTCCCCTTTAAAGAGGTGGTCCTCTTTAAGGAGAGGGCAAGGCAACTGTACGAAGAGAAATGCTAAGATTTAAGGAAAAAGGATATCTTCACCCCTCCTCTTTGCAAGACAAATATATTTTGATTTGGGAATGTATAGTTTTTTCCCCTGGCGTAGGAGCTAGAGTATCTGTGATGAAGAGAGTCAAATGCTGTGTATAAGAACTGAATTACTTAAATAATAACCAGTGTGAAGGGGAAGGGCCAATGGGCACTCTTACACAATGCTGGTGAGAATTAGAAATCTTCCTGAAATGACTTTGAGAATACAAATCAAAAACCCTAAAAATGTGTACATCCTTGGGATTTTGTCCAGAGGAAATAATCATCTATATGTACAGAGCTCCAGCTTACAGGGACGATTTATCACAGATTGCTTGTAGTATGAAAATACCAGAAACTATCTAAATTTTTTAAAAATAGAATATTGGTTAAAGAAATATTTATGGAAGAATGGTGCAGCCATTTGAAAAAATACAGGAGAATATTTAATGACATGGAAAGCTGACCTTGTTTTTGTCTAGCTAGGATTCCCTCTTCTAGTACCAGAACCCATCTCTACCTTTTGGGAAGCCACACATTCTCCACCTCAGCCCACAGAGGTTGGGCAGAGTTAAGCAAGCAACTGAGGCCTGGTCAATAAGAGCATCGTATCTCCTGGCAATTACCGTTGGTTTGGGTGCACAAACATCCTAACAAGGCCAATCAGAGTCAATTTCACTTTGTTTGTTGGCACTCTGGAAAAGAGTCACTTTCTTTCCATTGAGCTTGCTAAGCTGATAAAATGGAAACTAGGAGCTGTTAATGGCTTTTGCTACCCCACTGAGAGTCTACCTTCTACCTGAGATAATGCCATCACAAAGTAAAACAGAATTTAGAAAGGGAGAAAAATAGATTATTGCTATTATTGGAATATTTAGATCCAACCATGTCTAAAGCTAGGCTCTATCCTTGGATTTTTTGTTTACTTACGTGAACCAAAAATTTCTAGTTTTTGCTTAAGTCAGTTTGATTTAGGGCTTCTGTCTTTTGCAACCAAAAGAGTCCTAATTTTAAATTTCACATTAGGATAAAAAAGCAGGCTATAAAAAGTATGTACAATAAGATTGAGATTTTTATTTTAAAAACACATATTATTTTACATGTATAGGAAATATACCAGAAGAGCACTCCCCAAATTAACAGTCATTGTTTTAGCATGGCTGGGTAATTAGTGATTTTTATTTTCCATTTTTGTTTATCTCTATTTTCTGGTGGCTCATGATAAAAAATATATTATGTAATATGGAAAAAACTCATTTAAAAAATGAGATCCAAAGAATGCTAAAGAGTTCTAGTCAGCTGTCATTACTTCTTGCAAACCTGTGGATTGTGACCCCAAAACCATTCTTTACTTCTCCTACAGTAAATGAGTTTTAGCTGGAGACATGTCTACCCAGGTAGAGACCACATTTCTGAGCCTCTCTTATAACTCACTGTGCCCATGTGACTAAGTTTTCACCAATGGAATATGAGCAGAACTGATACAGGCAATTTGTGTCACTGGTTTAACATCCTCCCTTTCCTCTCTTTGGTCCTTCCCACAGGTTGGAATGTGGAGGTAGAGCTGAGTGACTACACCATGCAGAAAGGACAACACCCCACTGGATGGAGAAACAAGGTAAGGAACCTGGGTCTCTGAAAGAACTTGTGAAGCAGAACTACCTATATGCCCAGGGCCATTTGCCCACCTATCAGGTGATAGAGAAATAAACTTTGATTGTATTTGATCACTGTGTTTCTGAATCTGTGATCAAATTCATACGTTAGTATCATCTTAGCTTATGTCCTATTAATGTACTTCCTAAAGTTAAACAATCAAATTATATAGCTATGTCTATATGGTATGTGCACATGCCATTGTTTTCATGCCTAATACTTTTGATTCTAAAAACTTAAAACCTCACTAATTCAGTTCCAAGTGGAATACAAGTAAAATAAAATGTGAGCAGTAAGTGGCATAAAGATAGGCTCTTCTGCTTTAAAAATTTGGAATTAAAAAGGCCAATTGTGGCTGGGCGCGGTGGCTCACGCCTGTAATCCTAGCTCTCTGGGAGGCCAAGGCAGGTGGATTGTTTGAGCTCAGGAGTTCGAAACCATCCTGAGCAAGAGCGAGACCCCATCTCTACTAAAATAGAAAGAAATTAATTGGACATCTAAAAATATATAGAAAAAACTAGCCGGGCATGGTGGCGCATGCCTGTAGTCCCAGCTACTAGGGAGGCTGAGGCAGGAGGATCACTTGAGCCCAGGAGTTTGAGATTGCTGTGACCTAAGATGACGTCACGGCACTCTAGCCCGGGCAACACAGTGAGACTCTGTCTAAAGAAAAAAAAAAAAGGCCAATTGTGCAACTATAGTGCCTTATCTATCCTTTTCATAAGCTGACTGTTCAGCTTTCCCAGCAGTTCCGGCAACTATTATGATTTTAATAAATTCCCATTCTGTTTAAATCATGCAGTCAATTTCAGTTGCTTAGGCCCAGCGCAGTGGCTCACATCTGTAATCCTAGCACTTTGGGAGGCCAAGGCAGGAGGATCGCTTGAGGTCAGGAATTTGAGACCAGTCTGAGCAAGAGCCAGACCCCATCTCTACTAAAAGAAAAAAAAATTAGCTGAGCATGGTGGTGCTCGCCTGTAGTCCCAGATACTCAGGATGCTGAGGCAGGATCACTTGAGCCCAGGAATTTGAGATTGCTGTGAGGGAGGCTGATGCCATGGCACTCAAGCCTGGACAACAGAGCGTGACTCTGTCTCAAAAAAAAAAACTTGAGTTGCTTAAAACTAAGAACTGTGATTGACACAGCATACAGATAAGCTTCAGGGGGCTCATAAAACTCCTTGAACTGTATACGAGATACTTAACACACACACACACACACACACACACACACACACACACACACACACAGTGTTTTCTGGGGAGAGGTTACATAGTTTATCAAGGGAGTCCATGATATAATGTGGGCATATAAGTTTGAGGGGGGACAGTGAAATATATCCTTCAAAGATACAAGTACATTATAGCTGCACTTCTTTGTCACTTCTGGAAACAATTTTTTTTAACGTGGAAATGCAGAGGATTTTAATTTAAAACTGAACCAGAATTAACAGACTGGATCAAACAATGAGATCTAGAGACAATATAAAGAAGCCAAGCAAAAGAAGACTGCCCTTGAGGAAATGTGATGTTAGTAAGATAACCCCTTGCTGGGAAAGGAGGAGGATCTTTGCCTTCAGGATGAGTTGAAGAGTAGCCAATCAAGTGACCCAGGAATAAAAGAGTCCAGGATATCTGCAGCCAGAACACAGAGTATCAAACAACCAGTAAGATGGGCCAGAAGACTGGATAAGTAGTTGCAGCTGAGTTAAGTGATCATACTTGTACCCCAGCCAGGCTTGGCATTCTCAAGAACCAGGAGAGGAGAATTAACTGGGGAAAGAAGGTGAAGCTGCTTAGAATGAATAATTAGCTATATGTAAACCCAGTTGAACTTGGTCATTAAATAAATAGTCACAGAGAACTGCCTACTCAAATGTAGGCAGTACAGTACAGTGTTTTCTTAAGAGCATGAAATCTACATCTTAATTGTTTGGGTTCAAAACACAGCTATTTCCAAGTGATCAAAGTCAATATCAACAGTGATAAGTCAGGTTAATAGTATGTACCTTTGAGACAATGTGATGAAAACGTCACTTTATGTTTGTGGTATTCCTCCCCCAAATCCATAACCTAGGTCTAATTATGAGAAAAACATCAGACAAATCACAATTGAGTAAGACATTCTACAAAACACCTGACCAGTACTCCGAAAACTGCCAAGGTCATCAAAAACAAGGGAAGTCTGAGAAACCTGTCATAGCCAAGAGGAGCCTAAGGAGACATGATGACTTAATGTAATGCGGTATCTTGGATAGCATCCTGGAACAGAAAAAGGGCATTAGGTAAGAAACTAAGGAAATCTGAATAAAGTATAGGCTTTATCAACATTGGTTCATTAATAGTAATCAATGCACCACATTAAAGTAAGATATAAATAATAGGGGAAACTGGCTGTGGCGTATATAACAACTCACTCTACTATCTTTGCAATTTTCCTGTAAATCTAAAACTGTTCTTAAAAAAAATTATAGTTTCTCTTTAGAAATGTAGTTATTTTACTTACTAACTTGAGCAAGTTAGTCTCTCTGTACCTCATTCATCCCTTCTGGAAAATTAGAATTAGGTTAGGTTGTAATAGTAGCAACCTAACTCAAAAATCTGCTGTGAAGACTAAATGAGTTAATACAGTAAAGTGCTCAGAACAGTGCCTCACAGTTAGGAAGCACCCAGTGCGTGATAGCTATGATCATTTCTTAATACAGATGCTCCTTGATTTATGATGGAGTTATATCTGGATAAGCCCGACCTAAGTTGAAAATGCACTTTCAACTTAGGATAGTTTCAACTTACCAAGGGTTTATCAGGACACAACTCAATTGTAAGTCAAGGAGTACCAAATACACATCACTTTCACATCATTGTAAAGTTGAAATATTATAAGTGAAACCATCCTAAGTTGGGAATCCTGTATTTGGATTCAGTCTATATTTGTAAAGTGCAGTAAAATTTTATGCAAAATGACTAAAAAATAGTCCAATGTAGGAAGCATTAAACTCTACCTTTATAAACAAAATTTGAAATAATGGAATTTTTCTCATTTAAAAATGTCAAAAATTACATAATTTCAAGGTAGGTAAAACAAGGGAAGTATAAACTGCATTTATACTATGGTCACAGTGGTGACCACCATATAAACCTTGCTAGCCCTGGTAAGAATTCATCCTGAATTAAGGTCTTAGAAACCTACTGCTCACATAAAAGGTGACAACTCTGTTATTTTAGGTCTAAAATTCCTCATGGTATAAGAAAACAAAGTTTGTATTTTAATACCAAAGTAATGACTTAAATGTCTTTCATGGAGAAAAGGTGGCTAGGCTACAGACCCAAGATCAAAGTTAAAAAGTGGGAAATTCTTAAATCACTTAGGTGGGTGGCAGCAGAAATTCCCAGAAGTCTACAGCTCAAGCAGACATCTCTCCATGCTAGAATACAATTGATAAAACATGTTACCAACATATGCTGCATCTTAATTTCTGCTTTAAATTGTCCAGATCCATTGTGGCTGATGTGATTCTGAGTATGTAAAACCCTCAGCTGTTTTTTTCTAACAACTCAAATTTTCAGTTTACGTTCTGAGATCTATGTAAATATTACGACTATTTAAATAAGAAATTAGTATATCAAGCGTATTTTCCCATTATGTCTTTAATATTTTAAAATATCAATCTATTTATGCTCAAAATGTTTATTATATATTTCATTATTTGCAAATGTTATATAAGAACTGTTCCCAAGTTATTATATACAAAATTTTGAAGAATGTCAGTGTAACTTCTCTTGACATTAATGGTGATAGGCTCTGATTTGTTTACAGTAGAAGGGCAACCACTTAGAGAAGTCTGACTGCTCACTTAATCAAAAAGCTGAGAGCAAATAAATGTATCCTTATGATAAAGGTCAAAGACTCAGCCAGAGGATTGAAGAAGATGTAAGAATTAGATATATATAATCTAGAAAAAAAAGGAGAAGTAAACATACACACACAAAGGACATTTCTAAAATCTATAATGTTTCTTTCCTTTTTTGCAATAAGATGTTAAAATTAAAATTTTAAGCCACAAGGAATATTAAATGGCTTTGATATATTTCCCCTCATATCTAAAAATCAGATATTTTCTTACAGTGCATTTTATTTTTGAAATAATATTTTAGGAATAATTTGGTTACTGAAGATGTAAATTGTCAACTCCCATCTTACTTTGATGAGTCTTCTTCATTAGCATTTTTAAAACTATATTTATTTTAGATTTTTAAAAATATCATTTTATTTTCTATCTCCTATAAACAAAAAATGTTAATTTTATATTCTTTAAGAATGCGTATAGCAATGTCTCAGTCAAAAAAAGGATATCTTTTTCTTTTATAATGAATATCCCACCAAGATCATATTTCAGTATGCATATTAAAGAATGGATTAATTTTATTTCAATAGTGATTATTTACACAAACTACCTTTGTTGTAAGGAGGTAAATTACAGTGACCAATGTGTATATGATCTTTCCAAGATTATACCTGTATCAAAATTTTATGCTCACATTATAATCTCGCCATATAGTAGATACAAGTTGAGTTTTGTATGATAGTTTACTTATGTTGATAAATAAATATTTTATTTGTTCTAATTTTGTTAAAATATTCTTGACATATTGTATTGACTTTCAAATGGAATGATGTTTACTTTTTGGTTTTCCACAAAAATGTTAAACCACGAACTTTTTACTATATAAATTACTCTCTTTATGGCAACAAGTCTCCAAAAAAAATACAAAACAATGAAACCACATTAGTTCAATTGTTCTCCATATTAAAATTACTAGTAGCTCCTATTCCCTTAAGATAGTGCCAAGTCATGAACTAATTTAAAATTTTTAAATTAAATACACTATTTATCTATATAAAGATATTCCCCTCTGTCCATTACACAAATGATTACAGATGACTGGTCTGTATTTTTTTATTATTTCAATACCACAGTTCAGAATTCCATGTTCTGAAGGTTAGAAGAGAAGGCGGTAAATGTCCTCAAGTAAGAGACATCTGAATAAACGAATTCATTTTGTCTCAATCCATATGATGCCTACATCATTAATAACTGACTTACAAGTGTGAAACCTGCACCGAAATTTTAAAAGAAAAAGAATATAGTACTCAAACTAGACAAATGATAAGCTATCTGTGCCTTTAAATATTTAGAAATATTTGTAAGTGAAGATGAATCAGAAAGATGACTTTCATGTTCTAACTTGTTACATAATATGTTATTGTAGTTTAAGCTGATTAATAAAAAAATCCATTTCAAAGACCAAGCCAGGTTCCGAGGATAAAGATTGATAAAGTTATTATGAAATTACCATTTTTTAAATTTTCCTTCTCCTATCTCATTTCCCCTTCTTCTTGCCCCCTCTTTTTACCAGCTGACCACATCTAGCCCCTCTATATTCCCTTAAACTCTCCTGAAACAATGTCTTTCATTTCCCTAAATAGCACAAATTTCAGTGAAAGTGAAGGTAACAGGAATTAGCAGCTGTCATCTTAAAAAGAGACATGTTACTTAGTATTCTCTGTATTAGTCTAGAGGGCTGCAACATAGATAACACAAAGAGAAATAACCATACGAAAAATATTATTGACAACTACAATGGTGTCAAAAAATTGGCAACTACAATGTGAATCTCTTTGTAAAATCTTTCATTTTCATAAAATCAAAAAAATGACTCTACCTGTTGTAAACTAAAATGTCACATAAAATTTTATATTACAGAAATGCCTCCCATAGTTTTGCTATGAATATAGAAGGTAAATGAATGAAGGAAACTGCAAGGCAATGATGCATAAAATTGCCACTATATATTATTTTCGAAGCAGAGTCAGTATGGAACACAAGGTATTTCAAAATGAATGCTATTGTCCTTGTAATTTTATAGAATATTAGAACATTTTTTAAAATCCCAGCAAAAGTATCACATGTTCATACCAAGATATTACATAGCTGTATATAGGTTGATATACATATATTATCATAGATTTTAAATAATACTAAATTGTAACATTATAGAGACTATACCCCACACCCCTTTTCTAACAGTAAGAAAATAATCCACCTGCATGAACTGGAATCAGATTCATTTTCTTCTTCACTAGTGCCATCGTCCACTTCTGGTCTATCCAGCCAATGTGCACCGCCACAGTCTTCTGCTGTAAACTCAAATGCAGGGACTTCAGAGGTGGATGCCATTGGCCAAGAAGGTGAACTCTGAAAATCCAGTTGGCTGGACCTTCGGTAACCAATTGAAGCCAAAGGCAATTGTAGGCTACATGGATCTAAAAACTTTCTCCCACCGTTTGCTCCAGTCTGTCCTCGATTCCAAAATTCTCCCTGCTGGCTGTCAACTGTAGAATTAGGAGATGATGCTTGATGGCCAAACCACCTCCATCTGATTTTCAAAATCTGTTTCACATCAAACTCTTTACGAGAACCAGACATCCTCAGAGAAACCAAGTGATCGTCTAGGCAACGGGCAAAAAGCACTGCACACAGATTTGTGCATTCAACCAAGACAAGAGAGGTATATGCCCTGCTGTACACAACAAAAAGATTTAAAGGAAAATAAATCACATTCATATATATCTCTACATTTACTTTTATGTCAATATATCAGATTTTAAAGAACAAAGGATAATGAATAAAGATGAAAGAAACACAGTGGAACATTCCGTTCAATCAGAGCAAACTCTCCTCCACCTATCCTGAAGCAGCTAGACCACTTTCCCGGCTTTCCTTTCCCACACTGACCATTAGGTCTCACAAACACTGACAGCATTCATTAAAGTCCTTTCAAATGCAGAACACCACCCCCTTTTCTTAAACCGCAAATGACAGAGACAGAAAGCACTATCCCATAGTGGTATCTCAGTCTCCATGGCTCAGTACAATTAACTCTTTTATTGCTGAAACAAGAAACGTATGTCAGAGCATTTTCCTTTGTACTTAAAATCCACTTTAAAACTAAAATGTTTCTATTTTTAAACTAAGTTCCTAAATGAGGTTTCACAAAATAAGTTTTTTAAAAAGCATTTTTTAATTAGATGAGTTACAGTGATATTCAGGCTGTGCTGCTTGGATAGGGACTGAGGAGGAAGGAGGGGTGCAAAGGTGGGGCTCCAGATTGTCGCCTTTTACCTCCACCTTCTCCCTTCAGGAAAGGAATGTATCTAAGTAATATAGTAAGCTCCCAGGTAAGAATTCATCTGAAGAAAGGATAATGAGAAGAATAAAAAGTTTGAAACTACAAAGGATCAAAATATGACAGTGCTTACTCTTTTTCAAATAACCCGAAGCCAATATTGCTCTATAAATAGAATTGGGCTGCTTTCATTTAGTGTAATATCCAAATTTCTATAACACTACTTAGGAAAAGGAAAGTGTGGCTCAAGGAAGCTACCAAGGACTGGGATTGGACTATTGGGTGTACGAGTGCCCTAACTGCGCTCTCTGTTGTTAGCAAAATGAAACAATGGTCTGAACATGGTTACAGTAAGGCAAATTGCTAAAGCAATTAAAAATCAATCAAATTTTAAAATACTTAGTAGTTACTGTGAGCAATGCACTCTACTAGGCATTGTGGGGGACACAGGAATATATATATCTTGGTTCCTAATCCCCAAAACAATTAAATCTAGTTATTGAAAAAAAGAAAAAATATTTAATAAATTAAGAAACATTATAATACTGTACTATTAAAATTTTGTGACTTACGAATGCAGAATTTGAGTTTTCAGGATGCTCAATTATCTGTTGATCAAATAATTTCACACAAAAGGCAATACCTATATTGACTGACCAAAAAAACAATGCAGACAACAAAAAGAGCTGCTTTGGTCGCTTACAAAAATATTATGAGGCATACATCTTAAGTTCACACAGCTCTTTAGGAGAATAAAAATTATTCAGAGAAGCAAGAATGAGAAACACAAAAAGCTACATACACTTTTGTGCTAAATTATATGGGAAAAACCATAAAAACTATATGAAAGAGAAAAGAGATATCAGGATGCGGTGGAGTGGTATGGGCCAGTTTCATTAGGGAGGAGGCTTCTAAGAATAGCAGTTGTTGTTGTTTAGGCAGGATGATGATAGATTTATATAAAGTAAGAAAGATATTAATAAAAGCATGCAGTGAGCATATTGACAAGGAAGGAGGGGGAAATATCAGTTTGATCAGCCAGCTGGCCTTACCTAATTAATTTTAAGCAGTAGTTAGAGATAAAGTTAGATGAATATGATGAGATAAAATGCCTTGAGCACACAGCAATGGCATTATTAAGTGGACTGTTGAACAGGACGTTTTAGATAATTAATTTGGCAGCAGTATGCAGGATGCATTAGAGAGTGAAATGACACTTCTCCCTCTCTTCTCACCTCCTCCGGATGAACACCCTTCACTCTACCTATCCAACTTTATTTCCAACATTAGACACACCACTTCATCACTCAAGATGGTCTACATTACGTTGCTCCCTCTTTCATAACACTGTTTGCGTCCAATTTCTCTGGTTTTAAAATCCTCCTCATCCTTCAAGGTTTAGCTTAGGCACTACCATCCTTATAAATACTTCTTTAATTACTCTAGTCCTGTGATTTTCGCACCAACCCCACTGGGCTTCTGGAAGGCTTCTGGAACCCCCAAAGGCTTCTGGAATTTTGGAGGGGAGAGGTGTAGATTTTAGCTGTCAGAATGATCAGAGAGCACGAGAGGCACTGAGTGGGCAGGGGCCAGAGACAGCAAATGTCTTGCAATGCACGGTACAGACACAAAACGGAAAACCGTCACTGCAGTAGCTCGTGAGGATATTGCCATTGCTGTTTTTATTCACATAAGTATTTACCAAATATTTATATGTACCACAGAGATAGATAAGTCACAAACAGATCTTGCTTTTATTAATAAAAGTTTTAAACTTATACTCTGACAGACGAAAAAGTAACTATTATAAAAGAATAAATTTTAATAAATATTTTATATAAATAAAATTTTAAGTTGGATTCAATCGATCAATGTGAGAACACTTACCAGGGATTCTACACACAATATGTGCTAGTTCCAATAGCTAGAAGTGATTTTAATTGCTTTGTTATTTGGCTGACTGAAGCCTGAACTCAACAGTGGCCTTCATTAAAGCCCCCTGAGATGTCAGACATTTCTCAACATAATTCTCTACAAGAAGAAATCTAAAGGCTAAAGGAGATGTGAATGTTGAAGTGTTAAACCATGCCTCCACTCCCAAAGGGCCCAAAGACCCTGTCTGCTGAGATATTGAGACATTTATTGAACATACACCTCTTTAATGTAGTAGCTGTTCTGAGTAGGCTAGTGATGCAGGCGGGAGATGAGCTATTGAAACAGGCTCCCTGATTTTAAATGAATACTAGGATCCAGGGGTTGGCAAAGGCCAAGTAGCAGCATTTAACCACCACTGTCGCAATCACAGGCTTAGTTACATGCATACATACATATGCATATATATACAAAACCAGAACAAAACTCCCTTTATATCAGTGGACTCATATCCTACGCTTTTTCACCGATACCTTTATTTTTTCAATCCTCTTCCCCTCATTCCCCCCGGGTTTTCAATGTTGACAGCAGCCTGTCACACCTCTTTCCATGTTTATAAAATCATATACAAACGTATATACACATATACGGGAGTTTTTGTTAGTGTTCTAAGAGAGATCATATTGTATTCATTGTTTTGGCATTTTGCTTTTCTCGTCTAATTTCATATATACATGGAAATATAAACCAATAATTTTTTAACAGTTACATGATATTTCAATATTGTAAAACAATTTATTAAACTGTCTCCTTGGGTATTTGGGTTGATATCAGGTTTGTTTTTTGCAATTAAAATAACATTGTGATAAACATCCTTGTGACGTTTGTATGTCTATGGAATTTATTCCCACAAGTGGAATTTCTGAGTTGATGGTATGTATATTATAAATTTATCTTTTTTTTTCTTTTTTGAGACAGAGTCTCACTTTGTTGCCCAGGCTAGAGTGCCGTGGCATCAGCCTAGCCCATAGCAACCTCCAACTCCTGGGCTCAAGCGATCCTTCTGCCTCAGCCTCCCGGGTAGCTGGAACTACAGGCACACGCCACCATGCCTGGCTAATTTTTTCTATATATTTTTAGCTGTCCAAGTAATTTCTTTCTATTTTTAGTAGAGACGGGGTCTTGCTCTTGCTCAGGCTGGTCTCGAACTCCTGAGCTCAAACAATCCACCAGCCTCGGCCTCCCAGAGTGCTAAGATTACAGGAAGGAGCCACTGCGTCTGGCCGTATATTATAAATTTAAATAGTTTACTTTCACATTTTCAAAAGTAAAGTGAGTGTATCCTTCTCATTTATTTTCATAGGCCCAACAGTTAACAATGACTATTACAATTCTTTTAACTTCAGAGGACTATTGAGGATATTTTCATAGGTTTATTGGCCATTTTGACTTCTAGTTTTCTGAGCTACCTATCTGTATCATTTGCCTATTTTTCTCTTGGGCTATTTGTCTTTTCCTTATCACCAAGTAGAAGCTCTTTGTATATTACAGATATTAACTCTTTGTCACGTTTTGGAATTTTTTAAAATCTATTTTCCACATGGATAGCAACTAAAGCCTGTGCCTCTAAGAAACTTAAAAAACAAAAGTCTGACATACAACAGGAAAGTATACAGATCACAAGTGGAGGGCTCACAGTGAATTATCACAGTGTGAAGCCAACCATGTAATCTCCAACCCAAGTCCAGAAACAGAACAATTACCAGCGCTGAAGAAGTCTTCCTCATGCCTGGTATGGTGCCTCATACCTATAATTCCAGTAGTTTGGAAGGCCAAGGTGGGAGGATTGCTTGAGGCCGAGGTGTTTGAGATCAGTCTAGCAACATAGTGAGACTCCATTTCCATAAAAAAAAAATTTAAAAATTAGCCAGGCATAGTGGCACGTGCCTATAGTCCTAGCTATTCAGGAGGCTGAAGCAGGAGGATCACCTGAGGCCAGGTGTTCAAGGTTGCAGTGAGCTATGATTTCGCCACTGCACTCTAGCCTGGGTGACAGAGCAAGACTCTGTCTCAAAACAAAAAAACTCCAAAACTAAAAACTAAAAAAACAACAACAAAAAGAAGTCTTCCTCATGTCTCTTCCCAAAGGTAGCTACTATTCTTAGCATAAATTAATTTTATCTATTTTTGAACTTCATATAAATGTATTCTTTTGTTCAGCATTGTTTTGAAGTTAATCTGTTACAGCAACTGATGGTTGGTTTTTATGGCTATATAGTATCCCACTGCATAAATATATGACTATCAAAATCCATTCTACTGCTGACAGACATTATGAGTTGTTTCTACTTTTAGACTTTTGCAAATAATGCTTCTATAAACATACTGGCATATGTTGTTTGGTATATATATATATATGCATTACAGTTGTTTGTGTGTATCCAGAAGTAAAATTGCTAGGTCATAAGCTATACATGTGTTCATCTGTGATTGTTGTTACCAATTTATACTCCTACAAGCAGCATAAGAGAATTCGTAGTACTCCACATCCAGCTAACACTGGTATTGTCTTCTTAATTTTAGTCATTTTGATGAATGTATAGTGGTATCCCATTTGGGATATTATTATTATTATTATTAATTATTAATGTGGTTGAGTAACTTTTCATGTTTACTGTCATTTGGATATCTTCTGCGAAATGGTTGTTTAGGTCTCTTGCTGTTTTTTTCTAGTAAGTTGTCTATCTGCTTGATTTGTAGTAGTTCTCATATTTCTGATATTTTTTTATGAAAAATATGTAGTAAGCTTAAGTATTAATGCTTTTCTGGCAGAAAATTCAGCATTTAAATAGCACTTTTTCTTCTGTTCCACCAACTTTTGCCAAACAGTATAAAATTGTTTCCCCCCAAAATTTATCCAGCTCTGATGAGAATTACTTTCTGGGGCAATTATTTACAAAAGACCAATACTTATTAAAAATCATTACACTGTTAAATTATCAAAATGGTCTTCACTAACTACTCTATGTAAATTAGATCTTTCGTCATTCTCTATCCCTTGGACTTCTTAATTTTTTTCACAGAACTGACCATCGCCTGGCATGTTAGATGTTTAATTTGCTTATTGTCTTTATCCTCACTACAAAGTAACCTCCAGTAGAGCTTTGTTTTGGTTCATCCCTGTAATCACAGCACTTAGAATAGTACCCGGGAGATGGTAGGTGCTCAACAAACATTTCTCTAATGAATGAGTCCAACAATTATGAGAACAGTAATAAAAAGTATACACTTATACTGTACATTTTTTAAATTATAAAATAAATTAAGAATCTAATATTTTTTTAAAAAAACAAAAACATTTACCTCTGGTAACCATGTTTTCAATATTTTTTCAACTTAAGAGAAAAATCACAATATGGTATTTTAAGAATTTCTTTTTTCTATTTCATTCTTAAGGCATAAAATTCTCTCACTTTGAAATCCAGTGGCTAAATAGCAGATGTCTTTTCAAACTGACATCACGCTTTCTTCAAACTTATTATAAAATTATATTCTGTACCTTTCTTTCATTTTGATAACCTTACTTTAGTTCAAGTTAAATTTGAGATACAAAGGCTCACACATTATTCAAAATAGATAATGTAAGTGTCAATTATGAGTACATTTTTCAAAATGTAATTAAGGGACCCACTTGCAATTTGTGTTTCAAATCTGCTCAAATGTTAGTCTGTGAATTTAAAAGATGACACTAGTCAGTATTACAGTAGAAACAATGAAATGTCATTAAGATAGACTGCAGATGAGCTCACTTCAACACTATGGCTTTTAAACCTACAGCTTCACTCAACAATTTAAATCACAGCTCTTTGGTAACTAGCTTATATTGATAATAATGATACTAACCTTTCATCACATAAAATTTTTTAGGTAACACTGTTTATGACTCATCTATTTTAATCTATTCTTATGGTTTTAAGTGTGTAATATATATTGCATAAAAAACATCAAGAACTAATTTTACTATACTAGCCCAGCAATACTCACCTCCCTAGGTTTTTTCTTCAACTATAAAAAGAATGAGTTACATCATGTGATTTTAAAGAGCCCTCCAAAGTTTAGAAATTCTGGGATACTTTCAAAACTTTATCAAATTAGATCTTCTATCAGAATTTGGCTCATTTTAAAAATCTGAATAGTAGTAGACAGAATTCCACTAACATTTAAATTCCACTAAAACTGAAAAACATATGATGGCAGAAAATATCAGTTAATTATTTACCTGGGATTAGAAGAGATCTGAGACTTACTTTTACTAACCTTGACTTTAATTCCAGAAATACACCAGACAGTCTCCACCTCTTCTCCAACCTCATAAAAAGAATGCAAAGATGATCAGCTGAGGGTTTATCTGCAATCTGAATTTCTGATTTCTTAAATAGATTGATTTTTGAGTATAAATACTCAACATAAATGTTCTTTAAAATCCTGTATTTATGTAAATTCAACAAATATTTGTTCTGTATGCAGAACAGAACACAAAGAGAAAAGAGACTACAAAATCCATCAGAGCAGGGCCCACTGTATCCCTAACAACCTGTATAGCACATGGCATTCAAATATTTACTGAATTTAAATAAAAAATAAATGAATAAATTAATGGCATAGACCTTGACTTGAAAGATCTTAAAAACCAGCAGAATATCCAGCTGACTGTGTCCCTAAAAAGAAAAAAACAAAAACAAAATAAAAACAGCAGAATAGGGTCTTGAATGAAACTCTTACTGAATTATCAAGAAATATTTCCTTTATTTGGGTGAAGATGAGGTTCTTGAGGTGAGAATTTAGTGGTCTATCTTAAAAAATCTGGGCAGTGGTGAGACATGGATTTGTGAGGGAAGATACTATGAACAGGGAAACCAAATTCTACAATGTGGGAGGTACATTTTAAACTTCGATGGAAGCAACGAGAACTGAAAGGGGGATAGATGTTAAAAATAAGGTCTGCCCTTATAGGATGTCTGTGGCAAATGGACAGGAAGAAGTCAAAGATGACAATATTTTTAAACTTGAGTGACTAGAAGAAGAATGGTAACATTAACATAAATAAGGAAGGGAGGATATTGTTTCAAGAGGATGGACTGTAGTTTTAGATAAGTTTGGTTTTAATTATATATCTAGCAACCAAATAGCTAGGACTAGATGTATAGAGCCATATCTAGCTTATACTCAAAAATCAATCTATTTAAGAAATCAGAAATTCAAAGTGCAGATAAACCCTCAGCTGATTATCTTTGCATTCTTTCCACTAGTTACCCCAAACACGGTACTAAAATTTCTTTTGTAATTAAAAATCTTACAGTTTGAAATCTGAAATTAAGATTTCTAGCACAATGTTAAATCTTTCACTGTTAAAAAGAGTTGACGAATACAGTGGCAAAAATCCTCAACAAAATTTTAGCAAACAGAATTCAGCAGCACATCAAAAAAATAATTCA
>CAUYSK010079906.1:0-10201 GCA_963575035.1 Avahi laniger | reverse complement strand
CCACCATGCCCGGCTAATTTTTTCTATATATTTTTAGTTGTCCAATTAATTTCTTTCTATTTTTGGTAGAGACAGGGTCTCGCTCTTGCTCAGGCTGGTTTCGAACTCCTGAGCTCAAACAATCCGCCCGCCTCGGCCTCCCAGAGTGTTAGAATTACAGGCGTGAGCCACCGCGCCCAGCCAGAAGTCTTTTTTTTTTATTAATACCATGTTAAACAGCTTGAACTTGAGCCATTGATGGGAAAGGTTTTAAGCAATGAGGTAATGTGATCACATTAGAATTTTAGAAAGTCTGATAACGGTGCTAAAGGTAGACTGAAGGGGGCTGAGACTGGAGGCAGGGAGACCAGTTAAGAAACTTTTGTAATAGTCCAGACAAACTAAGGCAATGCCCAGAGAATAGAGAAGAAGGACTAATGCCAGACAGGTTAATCAGATAGAGATTGACAGAAGTTGGGATCTGATTGGTTGTGAGGGCTAAAGAAGAAGATGGGAGTCTAGAAGGGAAACAAGATGAGTTGAGTATGTGGTATATCCACATAGATATATCAAGGGGGTCATTTGGTTTTATAAAGTCTGAAACTTGGGAGAGAAACCTAGGCTGGAGATTTAGATTTGCATCATGGCATATAAAATAACATAGCCATAATCTTGCAGACTTCCTCTTTAATGTAACTAGTTGGTTTGTGTTTGGGACAGGAAGATAAAAAGGCTTTTGTTTTTATTCTAGGGTCTTCCACTGTAGCCCATAGTGAGATGGTTTTCTTTTCCTTATTTCTTAGGTTGGGGCATTAGTGTTTGCCTAATTCAAAAATGTATCATGTTCTACAAAGAGTGCTAAAGGCATGTTTAAGGATGCAACATGTGGAACTTCATGTTTGGTTAGCTGCTTTTCTGTCTTCTGCCTTATTATCTGGACTTCTGTGTCATTGTGGATGGTTTTGTGTTTGTAACATCATTATACTTGGGTTCAGCATAGATCATTTCCCATCTAACCTACTGGGTATAATGCTGTGGGATTGCTGAATGGCTGCCAAGGTTCCATTCCCGAATTTCGGGATTTCCCGAGTGGATGAAAGAGTTCTACAAGGATCCGGCCACTGGCTCACTCTTGCTTTTACATTGCAGGTTGTGCCATGAGTGGGCTAATTGCTGATGCTAAGACTTTAATTGATAAAGCCAGAGTGGAGACACAGGTAAAACTGGCATCATCTCCTTTTTACCATGATGCTTGAGTTCCTTGTTTAGTCTTGATATAGCTTCCTGGGCTATATTACAGGTACCTTTGTCAATATGAGATGTGGCTCTTGGGAGTGATTTTGGGTAGAATTCCCAGTTATAACTTTCTGGGGCTTGGAGTTTAGCCGTCCATCCGTTGCAGCTTTAAGGAAGCTCTGGTCAATAGTGCTGACAGTCTCTTGCTTCTTTTGGATTTGCCTTATATAAAGTATGCATTACATTGCATTCTGTTTCCTAATTGACTTTCTGTGGGAGCACCATGGCAGGAGGTGGACATAGTTAAAGGACATTCTCCCCCCAACTGCCTTTGCTGCCAGGCTTGCAAGTAACAGCTCTCCTCTGGTGAGTAATGATTTGTACCAGGTGACAAATACTGGTCAGGAATGCTGATTTTTCTTTCTTTTTTTTTTTTTTAACTGAGTACTTGCTGCCTGGAGAGTAGTAAGAATCTAGTAAGAAAAAAATATCTCATGGTAAAATTTTTTGCACTTATTTGCAAGTTTGCTGTCAGTACTTAAGAAAGAATAAGTCATTCAACTTAAACACCAAGAGAGTAAGATAGGGACTTTGAAGGAAGGTGACACTTAGCTATCAGCATTTTGCTTTATGAAAAGAATAAACTTGGTGCTTTGAGGGGTTAACCCTGTTTTTCAAGGGCATAATCCTCTAGTCTGTCATTGCTTAGAGTCCTTTTGATGTTTATTTCCAGAGCTATTTCTGTTCCTCTCATGCAGTCCCAAGTACTCATGTCCAGTGTTAATTAAGAAAAACACACTTGAGCCTTCAGTTTCCAACCACAAAGGGATGTGTGTATGAGATGGTGGGCTGCTTTAAGGCCCTTCTTATTAGAAGGTGTGTCATTCTTGCTCTTCTTCTAGAACCATTGGTTCACCTACAATGAAACAATGACAGTGGAGAGTGTGACCCAGGCTGTGTCCAATCTGGCTCTGCAGTTTGGAGAAGAAGATGCAGATCCAGGTGCCATGGTGAGTGTGATGCTTGTGTCAAGTTTTCTTACTGTCCCATGGAACTTAGGACATTTGTCCTCTGAACTTAACTTTCCTAGCCCCTCTTACCTCCCGTACTTCACAACCACTTGTCTTAATACTTCTTTTTGGTTCTAGTCTCGTCCCTTTGGAGTAGCACTATTATTTGGAGGAGTTGATGAGAAAGGACCCCAGCTGTAAGTACCACTTTGCAGGGTTTTTTCCCTGCTTTTGGTGGGGGGAGGGGCGGTATTTTAATTTGGGGTAAAGATTGGTAGTTTAAATCAACCGAGAAGATTATTGTAGAGTTGTAAAAAAAGAAAAGGCTTCTAACTCGAAAATTCAGTGATTCTATGCTGTTTATACAAACAAATTTGGGGATTCCATAAAGAACTCTTCTATTGGAATCAGTGCTAATTCTAGAAAGAATTAGAAATAACTTCATTACTATAGGTAGGGTATGTTTTAGAGCGTTGCTTTGGATTGTTGATCTGATCCTCATCCTCAAAATATTACTAAGATAAGCATACACAAGTGCCATTTTTATGTATACTGTACCTTTCTTCTTAATCCCTGAGGAAATTACTAATTTTCTTAAACACTTTTTAAAATATCTGGTTTCTTCAGATATAATATCTTTTGGATCTGTGCTTCAGTATTTTAGTGGTGTTTCCCAGTTGTGGGGCCAAGCATTTATACTTTTCTTTAGTGAGATGTTTGTTACATAAAGTGCTACCACTCTTAAACATTTTAATCCTCTTCTTTTGGGGGGTTTTACAGGTTTCATATGGACCCTTCTGGGACCTTTGTACAGTGTGATGCTCGAGCAATTGGCTCTGCTTCAGAAGGTGCCCAGAGCTCCCTGCAAGAAGTTTACCACAAGGTAATTAAGCATTCTTACAACTTTTATTATTATTTTAAGAATCAAGGTATAATTTACATATAATAAAATGTACAGACCTTAAAGAGTTCAATTCTATGAGTTTTGGCAGTTGTATATACCCTTTGAACCACAGCAAGATATAGAACCTTTCCATCACCCCCCAAAAAATGCTCATCCACATTCCAGTCAATCTCTCTCCCTCCCTTGCCACCATGTTTACCACTATACATTAGTTTTGTCTGTTCTTGTGCTTTTTTATAAATGGAATTATACAATTTGTATTTTCTTTTTGTTTTCAACATACTGTTTTTGAGATCCATTCATGTTGTACCAATAGTTCATTTTTATTGCTGAGTAGTATACCATGGTATAAAGCACAATATGTTTATCCTCTATCCTCATAGCTTTACTTAGCAGTTTATACTTTGTAGTTTAGCTCTTGAACCAAGTAGGCATTTGGTACTTTATTTGTGGGATGGGAAGATTTGGTTTTGGGTAACTCATTGGTATGATTGAAGGCTGCCATATTTATCATTCCAATGGTTCATACAGAGATACCTGCTCACATCAACTCCTGATGGTATTGATTTTACATGTGGAGAAAATTGTAATAGGTAGAAATGGAGTTCAAAAAAAAAGAGTGAATTTTTAGCTGGGCACAGTGGCTCACACCTATAATCCTAGTGCTATGGCAAGCCGAGGCAGGAGGATCACTTACTTGAGCCCAGGAGTTCAAGACCAGCCTGGGTAACATAGCAAGACCCTGTTTCTTAAAAAAAAAAAAAAAAAAAAAAAAGAATGAATTTTCTAAACCATTGGGCTGCCTTTATATAGATCATTTGGCATTATTATTAATAGGATATCATCAATATCATCTTGTCTTCTAAATTAAAAGAGGAATTCAAATGTACACTAGAGAAGTGTAGCCCTTTCCTCTTCAAAGATCTTTTAGTAAAAAAACTTGGTGACTTTGTTGTGGCTCAAAATAAGGCTTTTATCCGCCTCTGAATAAGTGTACTCTACTTATTTACCATTTACTTGAGTTTTGGAGATATTTGTAATGCACTGCACTAATTAAAATGTTTGATATTTTAATATTTACTAAATCATTTCTTCATTGAGATAAAGGGAAAATCTCTGTAGGAAGGAGGGATTATGTATAATTAACGGCTTATCTTCTCACCATCTTTGTTTCAAGTCTATGACTCTGAAAGAAGCCATCAAGTCTTCACTCATCATCCTTAAACAAGTAATGGAGGAGAAGCTGAATGCAACTAACATAGAGGTATTTTTCTGTTTCATTGTTTTTTATTCAGATATCATAACTCCCATTGCTAAGGATTGAATAGATCAAGAAAATCACATTTTTATATGTTCAGTTCTTAAGAAATTATTGGTAACTTTTGAATAATAAGCAGCTTTAGTAAAGTGATGATGGCAGAAGCCAGAATTCGATGAGTTAAAGAGTGAAAGGGAGGTGATGAAGTGGAGAAAACAAGAGTATGTTTTCTCAAGAGGTTTGATTAGTGAGAAGGCAGCATTAAAGAAAAGGATTTGTGTCTTTTTAAGGGTGGGTAAAGTCTTGAAAATACTAGTGGATAGAAAAACGTTAAAAGAAAATAAAAGGAGAGGTTAGGATAGTGATGGAAAAGTTCTAGAAGAGGAAAGCTGTGATACAAATGAAGGAGTTGGTTTTAAAAAGTAAAATTCTCTCAGCATTATATTGAGTACCCATTACATGGCAGATAGCTAGATGCAGGGATATAGACACAGAAAAATCCAATTCCTGTTCAAGTAGTATACTATATAATGTAGGGGACATAACAGATTAATAAGCGCTTAGGATATACTTTATATTAATAATAGCAGTGAGAACAAATTGCCGTGAGAACACAAAATTTTGACTAGGGCATTAGGAAAGCTTCCTGGAAGATATGTCTGGAGAAGGGAAGAGAAAGGTATTTCAGGAAGAAAGGCCAGTGTGCGCAGAGGCTCAAAGATGTGAAAATAACTATGCATAAAAGGAAACTGTGACGATTTTGTCTGACTGCTGGGGTGTGGGATGTACAAAAGATAGGGGAGGTGGCAACAGGTTAGACCGGAGAGGCATGGACCAGATTCTTCATGTCCTTACTTAGAACGCTAAGAGACAGGAGAAAAGGAAGTAATGATGGGTAAAGATAGGTAGGTTTGGAGATAAATTGGGAGAGATGTCTTACGTTTCCCTGGTGATTGTTAGGTCATCTGCTGAGGGTGACTGAATGAAACAGTGAAATTAAGGAGAATGGGAAATATTTGGAAAGGTCATTATGGATAGGGAAAAGAGAAGATAGGGATGCGTAAAAGGATTTCTGGGCCACATTAAAATACTAGCTGTGGCTAGAATAACAAAGTGAATTGTTCTAAAAAGTCAGGATAGAGATTACCCTTGGAGATATAGTATATATGGATATTATATTTCAATTAAAAAATTTTAAAGGCCAGTTGAGGCTATAATTATAAATTAGTAATTACACCAGTCAGCACTCACCAGGATGTCTGTCAGCCATGCTCATGAGAAAATGGATGGCTGGATTAATCCCTGGTAGGGGACTGACTAGTTAAGGACAGAATGGAGAGTATTGTTGGTGAATGTGTCATCAATAGAGCCAGGTGTTACAGGCTGCCGTGAAAGGGGCAAAACTAGATACTAAAACAGGAGGCTGGCCTTAGGAGTGGTAGGAGGATCTGAGAAGAGGAATTTGAGTAAGGATAGTGGGAGGTGGTTGGCTTGCTCCTTGAGCACTGATGGAGAGAGGGGCATTTAACATGGTTCCTCAATGGAAAAAGTTACTTCATAAATACGGTATTTTTTTACCTTCTTAACACAGATTTGAAATACTTCCTCTTCTTGCCAATCTCTGAGAAGATGAGGTGCAACACATGCAATAATACTCCCATCTTGACCTTTAGGAGGGATTTTGTCAGTACCTTTTAGTACTTTGTTTTCTTTGGTACTGAATGAGACAAGTTCTTGGCATTTCTACTATCTCTTTGCCACCTCAGAGGAATTCACTGTGGCTGTGTTGATTTGACAGCGAAGGCTCTATAGCCTGTTTGATTCAACTGAAAGTGCAGTTATTTTCTAGTTCATTCAGTTTTAGTGCCATTACAGTATAACTTTGAAAAGACTATCAGGTGTGTCTCATCCAGGCTCTAGCCTTAACCACATTAACCCCTGCATCTACAGTTTTCTTCACTTTAAAAAAGGGGTGCTGAGTGCAGTGTTTCATGCCTGTAATTTCATCTACTCGGGAGGCTGAGACTGGAGGATCACTTGAGTACAGGAGTTTGGGACTGCAGTGAACTATGATCATGCCACTGCACTCCAGCTTGGCAACAGAGCAGGACCCTGTCTCTTCAAAAGGGGTGTCTAAGACTAACTGCTCTACCAGTGCTCTAACACATGGTTTTTAAACGTGTCTGTCCATAAGAGTCTTTGCAAATGAGGCCCAGAAATCTATATGTGAAAGCTCTTTGGGTAATTCTGATGGTCAATCTAGAAAGGACAGGCATTTGGGAGCCACTGCTCTAAGCACTTCCTCTTCCATCTCCTTGAAGTCCTTGTTCCATCTTTTACCCCTCCATTCTCCAGCCTTGCTATGAGCCACTTCCCCTAAGAAAAGGAAAATATCCAAGTTACATCTTTCTTTAAAAAAAAAAGCCAAGCCATCTTTATTAACATCTCTCTCTACCTAGTGTTCTACCCATCTTTTTTGTTGAGGTATAACTTACATACAGTAAAATACACCTATTTAAAGTATACAGTTTGGTGAATTTTGACAAATGTGTAACCACTGTATTGCCACCACAGTCAAGATACAGAACATTTCCATCCTCCCAAAAAGTTCCCCCATACCCCTTTGTAGTCACTTCCCCCACCACTGATCTTTTGTCACTATAGATCTGTGTTCTAGAATTTCATATAAATGGAGTTGTACGATGTGTACTCTTGTGTCTGACTTTCACCCAGCAATAATGATTTTGAGATTCATCCACGTTGCATGTATCGTTTATGTTGCATTTTATTGCCGAGTGCTATTTATCCATCTTATTTTTTAGCCTTTATTGCTAAGTCTCTTCCAGGCAGAATCTGCATTCAGCATCCTCACTGCCTCAGCA
The DNA here is from genome assembly GCA_963575035.1 of Avahi laniger. Taxonomy (NCBI): domain Eukaryota; kingdom Metazoa; phylum Chordata; class Mammalia; order Primates; family Indriidae; genus Avahi; species Avahi laniger. The sequence goes on along the minus strand of CAUYSK010079906.1, from coordinate 2,932 downwards.
TCATTTATTCCTCAGTCACTGCCGTTTATTTCAGCTCTTATTATTTTCATGAGGCTGCTCCTTGCTAAGAGAACTCCTGTTTGTCAGATTTCATGGTCACTGTTTGGAATTATTTGACCTTTCTAAAGCATTCACCTCGAATCTGACAATTCTAAAATTAAAATTATTATTCCTGAAAACCATTCCCTCTTCTGATATTTCTAATTCTGGTTGATGTCACCCCCAGTGTACTTGTCATTCATTATCAGAAATCTGGAAGACTTTGACTTCCCTTTTCCTTCACTAAATTGTACCTTTGCCCCCTTTTAAATAACTCAGCAGTGCCCCTTCTCCATCTCTACTTCCAGAGCCTTTTGTTCAGATCCTCATTTTTCTCCTTCCGTGTACTTTTTCAGAGGTCTCCTATTCTTCCTGCTTCCAGCCTTGTCCTCCTCCATTTCAGTCCATTTTTTCCTTATTATGCTACTAGAGTGGATTTTCTAATGCATACCTAATCTTAATTGTTCTCCACTTAAAAAATCTTTTCTGACTCCTACTGTCTACGAGATAAATTCCAAACTTCTTTTCATGGCATGGTAATTCACTACTTCTTAAGTCATATGTTTCATCTGTTAGGCAGTTTGCTAAGCATTTTGCATGCAGTTATTTCTTTTAATCCTCAAATAACTAGGATAGGATAGATATTCCTATTTCCATTTTACAGAGGAGCAAATTGCCCCTTTGAGAGGGTAGGACCTTGCCCAAAATAACGATTGGTAAATGGTGGAGTCAGGATTTGAATCCAGGTCTGATTTTAGGTCCTGTTCTTTTAACCACTTTAATATACTCTCTCCCTCTGAGCTCTGACCCCCTGTTCCCTCTCTGTTTCATCTCCTATCCCATGTGCAACCTCTGCTTTAGCCATACACAGTTTTCTTTCAGTTTTGCAAATACATCATGTTTCATGCTTCTGTGCAGTTGCACATTTAGTCTGCCTGTCCCCCCCTTGACTGTCTGACCCATTCTTGCCATGCTTTAATGTACAACTCAAAGGTTGCTTCTCCTTGAAGCCTTCCTGGAATTCCCCAGATCACTATTTTACATATGCTTAGCTCTATTATAACAACTGACACTGAGAGCATTTGGCATCTAGAGCCCTCAGTAAATAAGACACATCTGCTCATCTTTGGATCCTTAGTCCCTAATATAGCTGTAACTAGTACACAGGTGCTTAGTAATTATCACTGATGGAACATGACAGAAAATATCTGTTCTACCTGCCTCACAGAGGGTTTTTGAAAGTAAAGTGAGGTAAGAAATAGAAAAGTATATTTCATATTCATTATGTAAATACATTTATCATTATGCAAATGAAAGGGATTATTTTTACTAATCTAGTGATGAGTAACTTCCTGAAGGCAATACTTTGTTCAAATCCTGACATTTTTATCTCTGTCTCTTGTCATTGATCATTAAGTAAAGATATTAGACCTTAACAAAAGCATTAATCACATTTATATTTTTAAATATCCTTGCAGTAGAACTCATGGCCTACATGAACATGAGTAAACTGTATACATATATTTTGCAGATATATTTGGGAATCTTCTGACATTTCATGTAATTGGGTCTGTCTTTTGGGAGAATCTAGAGGAGACTGCAGGCTTTGAGGGGAGCACATTTTTATGTAGTCTGTTCCCAGACGACATCATCAGATGTCTTAAGATGTGCAGCAGGCCGGGCGCAGTGGCTCACGCCTGTAATCCTAGCACTCTGGGAGACCGAGGCGGGTGGATCACTCAAGGTCAGGAGTTCGAGACCAGCCTGAGCAAGAACAAGACCCCATCTCTACTAAAAATGGAAAGAAATTAGCTGGACAACTAAAAATATATATATAGAAAAAAAATTAGCCAGGCATGGTGGCACATGCCTGTAGTCCCAGCTATTGGGAGGCTGAGGCAGAAGGATCATTTGAGCCCAGGAGTTTGAGGTTGCTGTGAGCTAGGCTGACGCCACGGCACTCACTCTAGCCCGGGCAACAAAAGCAAGACTCTGTCTCAAAAAAAAAAGATGTGCAGCAGTCTTTTTCTGAATTTTACTTATAGATGAGGCAAGAATAATAAACACCATATAACTGGATTATGTTAATTCTGTCTGGCAACTTTCAAATTATGTTAAATGTCAGTAATGAATATTACTTTTAAAATGCCCTACTGAGTTTAATTTTAAAATTAAAAGGCTGGGTGGGCATGGTGGCTCACACCTGTAATCATAGCACTTTGGGAGGCTAAAGCAGGAAGATTGCTTGAGGCCAGGAGTTTGAGACCAGCCTAAACAACATGGTGAGACTCTGTCTCTACAAAAAATAAAAAAATTAGCCAGATGTGGTGGTTCCCTCCTGTGGTCCCAGCTACTTGAGAGGTGGAGGTGGGAAGATCACTTGAGTTCAGGAGTTCAAGGCTGCAGTGAGCTATGATTGTACCCTTGCACTTCAGCCTAGGTGACAGAGTGAGACGTGAGACCCTGTCTCTTCAAAATAATGATAAAAATAGATATTATATATTTTATATATATATATATGAATGATAAAATTAAATTTAAAACAAATTAAGCACAAGCTTTTGAGGCAAATGTGAAGTGGCACCTATTCCTCTATATTGCCCCAAAATGTGGGACTATGTGATCAGTAGAGATGATGGAAAACCTAGTAGTTTTAGTTAAATTTTAAATTAACCATCTCAGACCCTAGTTGTTTTTGTTTGTTTGTTTGTTTTTTTGTTTGTTTTTGAGACAGAGTCTCACTCTTTTGCCCGGGCTAGAGTGAGTGCCGTGGCGTCAGCCTAGCTCACAGCAACCTCAAACTCCTGGGCTCAAGCGATCCTCCTGCCTCAGCCTCCTGAGTAGCTGGGACTACAGGCATGCGCCACCATGCCCGGCTAATTTTTTCTATATA
>CAUYSK010079905.1:0-15546 GCA_963575035.1 Avahi laniger | reverse complement strand
AGTAGCTGGGACTACAGGCATGTGCCACCATGCCCGGCTAATTTTTTCTATATATTTTTAGTTGTCTGATTAATTTCTTTGTATTTTTAGTAGAGACGGGGTCTCGCTCTTGCTCAGGCTGGTTTTGAACTCCTGAGCTCAAACAATCCGCCCGCCTCGGCCTCCCAGAGTGCTAGGATTACAGGCGTGAGCCACTGCATCCGGCCCACAATTGTTATAAATTCAAAGTCTGGAAATAAAATGTAGGCATGCCTGGACACTTTGCTGATGGGAATCAGGGTTGCTCAGAGTGGCAGGGAAGAATAGGATGAAAAACACATTAAATGTAAGCCAGGCAGGACCACAATGATGTAGTCCCAGCCTGGGTTGGATGTCGGGGGTAAAATTGCCTCATTTAGATACACAGAGGTGCAGAGGTGGGCAGGATTTGTTTATGAAATAGATGCTCTCAAATTGACTCAGAACTTGGCACATTTATATTTCATGTTGGAGAGAACCCCAGAAGATAAATTATGGGTGATCATGTTAGGAAAACAAATGTTTAAGTCCAGAAGCAAAGAGAAAAGAAGTAGAAAGTATTCTGGCCAGAAGACAGTGTTAGATGTACCTGTGCTAGAGGGAAAGTAGGACCAGTTCACAAACTTGTTGAATTTTTAACTTAACTGGTCCTGGCTGAAGACAGCAGGAAACCACAGAAGGAATCTGGGCTCTAGAGGCATATCCCAATATCATAAGAAGAGAGGTGTTAGAAAGAGAGTTTTCTACTGCTATGAAAGGCACACATGTTTATTCCAAGGTTGGAATTGAAGAATTTGATGCCCTGCTTTGCTATTTCTGACATGGTGATTCCCCCTGGGGTAATAGAGGTCTCAGCCTGGTAAGGATCAGGGACAAGGCAGCACAGGGAAGCACGAGAAGTACTTTGGCTAATGCTTTATAATACTGTCCCTCCTCATAGCTGTTAGTAAAGCAGCACTTCGATTTCTCTTCAGCTACTCTCCCTTGTGGGTATGATTTCAGCACATGATGTTTGCATGGGGAAAGAAAGGGTGTGACTAGTAGGGAAGATTTGTTAAATACTTCACCTGGTCCTTTAACTTGTAATACACAGTCATGCGTCGCTTAACGACAGGGATACATTCCGAGAAATGCACCGTTAGGAGATGTTGTCATTGTGCAAACACCACAGTGTATATTACACTAACCTAAAGGGCATAGCCTACTACACGCCTAGGCTGTCTGGTAGCCTATTGCTCCTAACTACAAACTTGTACAGCATGCTACTGTACTGAATCCTGTAGGCAATTGGAACCCAATCGTAAGGATTTGTGCATCCAAACGTATCTACACATAGAAAAGGTACAGTAAAAATGCAGTAGAAAAGATAAAAAAGAGTACAACTGAAAAGGGCACCTACCATGAATGGATCTTGCAGGACTCCGGGTGAGTCAGTGAGTGGTGAGTGAGTGCGAAAGCCTGGGCCAGGACGTTACTGTACACCGCTGTAAACTTTATAAACACTGTGCACTTAGGCAACACTAAATTAATGAAAACATGTCTTTACTTCTTCAATAATAAATTAACTCTAGCTTACTGTAACTTCTTTACTTTATAAACTTTTCACTATTTTTGACTCTTGACTCTTTTGTAATGACACTGCCCTTAAAACACAAACTCACTGTACGGCCATATAAAACTGTTTTCTTTACAAATTTATTCTTTAAGCTTTTTATATTAATTTTTTTTTGCTCTTTAAACTTTCTTGTTAAAACTTAAGATAAAAGCACATACATTATCCTAGGCCTACACAGGGCCAGGATCATCAAAACCTCACCAGGCACTAGGAATTTTTCCGCTCCGTTAGAATCTTGCGTGTGCGTATGTGGTCTGTCATTGACTGAAAGGCAGCTATGCAGCACGTGACTGCAACCGAATGTCCCTCGACTGATTAGAGGATTAGATAGGTGAATAGGGATGACAGACGAGTCTTAAAGGTAATATTCCAAGAAATAAGCACATAACTGGAGAGGTCCAGGGAGCAGTAGGAGTAAACTGGGAGCTGCCAGGGACAGTTTGTGGCAGGCCTAACAGGATGCAGGACAGCAGAAGGAAAGGTCAGGCAGCCTTGTGAGCTGTGCCCGAGGCCCTGCCCAGCAACGTGGGCTGAGAGAAGCTGGCACCAGGATGAAGACAGCGGAGTGCTGGATGGGTTCAAAAAAGGCAACGCTCTGCTTCGTGGGAAGATGTGAATAATTGATGATAATATGAGACGAAAATGGTGAGTTCTGCTTTCCTTTTCCCCATGACTAATGCTTTCATACATGTACAAGTGTATGCACACGAACACACATGGACACACACAGAGACATACAAAACCAACTACTAACCTGACAAAGATGACAGAGCTGGCAATGGCCAACTGGTCGGCTGTGAGATGAAAGGGACTGGGGAGGCAATACGGACTAGGAAACCTCCTGGCTGGCTCTGCTGGAAGACTTGGAATAAGAGGAAAAGTTTGGGAAACAGGATGACCATTGCGTGCTGCTCCCTGCTCTGCCTGGTCCCCTGGGATTGTTCGAGGCAACATTTTGCCTCCTAAGCTCTGCACTTGTAACTCTTCCAGAGGACTTTCCCGGGCTCTTGGAGCCACCTTACCTACAAGAGCACAGAGCCCCAGGCGACTGGGAGTTAGTGTCCTGCCCCCATGGCCCTTTACCACTGACTGGTGTGTGTTTGTGCGTGTGTGTGTGTGTGTGTGTGTGCGTGTGTGTGTGTGTGCTGGGAGGATGACTACCTGCCCCCTGTCCGAGGTCTAGACTTCTCAGGGGCTCATTGACACTCCAGAGTTCGCCTCAGAGGCCAGGCTGCAGCCGTCCTCCCCAGGAACCTGCCTGTGAGCTCACCCTTGCCTGCCTTCTTTCCTTTCACCCCTAACCCCCTCAATCCCCAATCCCCTACTGTTTTTTTAATGAAAGCATTTTGTTAACAAATCACTTGCCCCCAATCTTCATCTCAGAGTGTTCCTCTGGGGAATCTGTCTCAAGACCATAGAGGACTGGGGCTTGCCTCTCATTGCAGTTTGCCGAGAGACAGAATCTGTAGGCAGCCATGCTGCTTGGGCAAAGTGACCTGAAGCTGTAGGGTGGACCAGGTACCGGAGTGTGGGAGGAAGTGGCCACATCGCCATAGGGTCTCCCAATGACAAAGCTAGAGGAGAACCCACCTGGGTGCCCAAAAATCATCTAACTGCCATGCAAGAAAGCCAACACTGGGCACATCCAGGACGAGGGAGCTGGGAGCACATCCACTGCAGCTGGGCACCAGGCCAAGCAAATGTGGCTTGAAATGAAGGTGTGTGGCTTCCTTGTTTTTCCACCCCGGCGCGCCGGCCCACGGAGCAGACACATCTTCTTCTGATGCTGCCCAGAGATGTGAACACCAAAGTCTGTGAGAATGGCAGTGGGGTTGGCAGAGGTGAGCGGAAGTCCTCGGGCGGGGAAAAAGTTTGAATGAGAAAGCTATGAGCTTCAACTGTGGTGATACTTCGCTTCAACAGAATATTTACCTCAATGAGAAGAAGTTTTGAGACGGGAGTGAATAAAATAGCTGAATAAGACAAGATCAATATCCAATCCTCTGCTACTGAGAAGGAATGGGAGGGCATAAAGGGAGTTGGAATTTTCTAGAAAAATGATTTTATTTCCTTGCATACATGTGTTTTGTCACACACCTGGTTCTACTCTCATTCCCTGTTTAAAGGGTAGAAGATACTAAACTTGCTGTTGGCCTGTCTTCCTCAGCTCCCTTTATGACTTTAGTTGGAAGCCCTCATGACAGAAGACTGCCCTGCTGGGCTGCATAGCCTGATCTTAGATCCACCACAAAGCAATGGGTGTGATGACGGGTGATAGTCTTCTCACCCGCAAGTAAGAATCTTTCTACACAGAGGTCTCTTTCAGCTTCTTGATAGAGGAGAGAGAGCACCCTCTGGAGGTGTTCAGCACTCCCTATTATTATAGCTGGAGTGTGTGGACACATAGGTGAGAACAGCTCCAGACGCGTATAATCCAACCACCTACTTAGTATTGTCCCTTAACACGTTTCAAAGGCACTTCAGACACCTCATGTCCCGACCAAACCCAGGCTCTTCCCCAACGAGTCTGGCCTTCTGCCAGTGGTCCCTGTCCCGGGAATGCCTTGTGCATCTTTTACTGGCAGTTTTCTCTCTCACCGTAGGATTTTTGCACATCCTGATCTAGCTTCAAGGAATATTCTTCCTTCTCTTTCCTTAGGTAACTCCACATATTCTTTGTCAGATGTTTCTTCCTCAGAGAAATCTTTCATGTCCTGAAAGCCTAGGTCAGCTTTCTATAGAACATTCCTTTTTCCTGGAGCAATGAAGTACATTTGAAGGTTTCCATGGTGAATTAGTGTGATTATGCAGTAAATCTCTGGGGCTTCTACCGTCCAGTCTGTCTTAGCTGCCTCCCCTACACAACCACCCTGTCATTGCTCCGGGATGTTGCCGGTGCCCAGCACAGTACCTGACACATGCGGAGCAGACACCCAATAATATTTGTTCAAATTAGGTGTGTATAAGCATAAATGAATCCACCATTAGCACCTAGTATGACAAGACTTACTCCCTATGTAAGATTTAGGTCTTTTAAGTGCTTTTTCTATTTTAGAGTGTGGATTGTTTTATTTTGTGCTGTTTTTATTTTTGTGTGTGGCTAATGTCAGGGGAGACGTAGATTTCAATGGCATGTTAGACACTATAATGCACCTGGAATTGTCCTAATACTTAAAGGCAGGTGCTGTAGGTTAAGTTGCCAGGAGACCCCAGGAAGAAGATAAAGAAAGCAGTTCTTGAAAAGGAACAACAGAAGCCTTCCATTGCCTTACTCTTTTGTGTAAAAGCCTATCTTGCTAAAAGCCAAACGTTTATTATAGGATGTGGATTATTGTGGTAACATGAAGGCAGGGAGGTGATTTGAGAAGCCATTATAGTGTGGACGGGACTTAGTCTATATAAACTTTGGGTAGAAGTCTCTTCCTTTGAGGTAGACTTTAAGTGTTGCAATGTCCGTTGTGCTGAATATGAAGGACCTCATGAGGACATGAAAATGTTCTAAGGTTCTACCAGAAGACTGATCTTTTTTTTTCTGTACATTCCCATAGGATTCAGAAAGACCACAAAATAGGTGTCCTGGCAATGGTAACAGAGGGGAGCTAAAACCAGGGCTAGGAATCTAACAAAGTAAAGAATTTTGCATTGAGAAGAAAGAGTAGAGGTGAAACTCAATGACAAGCAGGATGATGATAAACATTTTCATGGCATTGACTATGACCCAGGCACTGGTCTGAGGGCTTACCATGTATTAACTATTTTGAGCCTCAACACAACCTTATGAAAGGAGTACTATTTTAATCCTTATTTTGGAGATAAGAAAATAGGCAGAAAGGAGCTAAGCAACTTGCCCAATATTATCAATGGTGTGCCATAGTTATAAGCTTTTCCAACAGGAAATTAGACATGAACAAACGAGAGCAGGTGGGAGGAAACCTGCCAGTGGCTCCAGAACTAAAACATAATGGTGTGGTTGTTGACTTGGAACTGGGGGGCCCAGTTATTTCTCTGCAAATCTGCCTCCTACAAAGGTTTGCTTACTTCTTCTGTGAATATATTCATTTATCTATCTATGTCTTAACATTCTTCAGACACTTCTCAACATGTTAGAAATGAAAAGAAAATCCTTCCTGGCCTATAGAATGAGACTGATGGACCCTTGTGGGACCGAAATTTTTTATTTTCAAACACTGGAGTAGGGTGGAATCTGGGAGCATGGAGGGGTTGTGACCACAGGTCCTTGGTCCATCTGCACATGGATGCTCACCATTTTGCTTGGAGGTTATCAGCTAGGGGTGTCTCAGAAAGCATGGTACTATAGAGCTATAGACACCATTTTCCTCTTTCAGAGAGATGGCACAGGGAAAAAGTAGGGGCATTCTTCATTTAGCTTGATTCATTTTTCAAGTGACATAGATATATAAAATTGAAGCAGTTTGAGCCCCTAAAATCAGTGAATGAGCTGTAAGGCTCCTATGGCAGCCCAGTCCCAGAGATGCAGATGAGAACTTCACACAAGAGCACTACCGACAGCAGCAGGGATGACGTGTAGGTGCAGGTGAGGGGTCCTCCCGGATGTCTGCTGTGTCAGAAGCCAACCCCCTTCCCAGTCCTCCTGTGGGTCTGGGTTGGGGACCTCTGGAAACAGCTGACTAGGACAGTGCTTGGACTGCTCATTTGCTCCTCCAGGAGGGTTGGTTGTGTGAGCCACTGCGGGTCTTGTAGCCCAAATTAGAGAGAGCTGGGAGGAACGGAAGGGGGTGACCATATGACAAGGCCCAGTAGAAATTTAAGTGAATTCGGAGGATTAGAAGCTGGTACCAGAAAGGGAGATATGCCCAAAGAAAGGTAAAAATGGCTAAAGGTGTCTTCAGAGAAGCAAGAGAATGTGGGATGAGATCAATTAAGGCCACCATTAGGGAGAGCACGTGGCAGATGCAAAAGGTGCACCAAGATGTCCTCCTATTGCAGGGTCAACTTAGGTGAAGGAGTTTTGGCAAGCTGACCCTTCATGGCTCCATATGAGGGCAAGTGCAGGTCAGTTCCATATGAAGATGTAGCATAAAACAGGAATAAACAGGAAGATGTACCATATTCCTGAATGAGAAAATTTAATATCGTGAAAATATGAATTTTCCTATTAGTATAAACATTGAATGCAATCCAAATTAGAGCGCTGGTGTGTATGTGTTTAAATTGGATTAATAAACTTAAGGTTTATATGTAAGAATGAAAGTTCAAGAACAGTCAATCAAGAAAATTGTGAAAAAGAGTACCTTATAAGATATTTAAACAGTGAAGTCTCTGTAATAAAAACAGCATAATATTATCATAGAAAAAGGCAAAAGGATAAGTGGAACTGTGTAGAATAGGGTGCCCCAAAATAGATTCTGCTGCCTGTGGGAATTTAATATATGAAAAATATATTTTAATTTATCAGGGAGCAATGGTGTATTTAAACATAATACTGGAAAAATTGACTGTGTATTGGGAAAGAATGAATTTGACTTCTGCCTCTTCTCTTACATACAAATAAATTCCAAGTAGATTAAAATCTAAAAGGTAAAGAATAAAACCATAAAATCTTAGAAGAAAATGTGTGAGACCATATGTACAGGTCAGAGGTTAATGAGACAGGAAACCTATAAGCTATTATAAATATTAGTCATATTAGATTTTATAAATATTAAGACATTTAAGAGGTAAAACATAACAAATACAAAAGTAAAGTATAATACAAATAATGGATTGGAATTTTTTCCAATGGATATAACAACTAAACAGTGTATCGAGTACAAAGAACTATTAGAAATTATAACCCCAAAAGACAGCTCAATAGAAAAATGGGCAGAGTTATAAGCAGACAAGTCACGGGAGAGCAAATCCGAGTGTCCTGGGAGAACATTAACAACAACAACAACAAAAGGTCTTTAAGCTTCCCCGTAGTCAGGGGAAAACAAAGTAATAACGAATTACCACTGTACGCCAATGATATCGGCAAAAATGAATAAGGAATTTCACCTACTGCTGGTGAGGCTGTCAGAAAAAGGGAATATGCATTCATTACTAATGAACATGTGAATTGTTCAGCTTTTTGTGAAAACAATCTGGCAAAATCTGGTTTTTTTAAAAGAGAAATCCAATGCCTAGAAATCTATTCCCTAGGTATAAAATAACCAGTGTAAAAAGAAGAATGCATTCAGATATTTATTTCAGCATAATTGTGGTACCCAAACTCCTGGAAACAAGGTGAATACTCATCAACAGGGGAATGATTGAACAAATTGAGGTATATCTGACCAAGGAATACCATGCAGTTGTTAAAGACTCAGCTAGAGTTACACCTACTGACTTGGAGGAATTTTATGAGGCTGTTAAACTAGAAATACAAGATGCAAAGGAGTATGTATGTATAATATAATCTCATTTTTGTGAAAGTTAATGGCCAAAAAGTGCCTTGATTTTATATATATGCATATGTGTGTTGTACATTTGTGTGTTTTACCTATATAAAATATGTTTATGTTCATAAATATATGCACAAAAAGGTCATGAAAAAATGGTCACCAAAAGATCAGCAGTGGTGACTGCAAGACGTGAGGTTTCTAAGTGACTCTGGAGTCATGTGAGTCTGTGGACAGGAACAGACCACGGTGAGCTCTGGAGCCAGACGAGATGGACGTTCATGCGTGAAATTTACTTAATATCCTTGCGTCTCAGTTTCCTGATTGGTAAACGGATTTATAAGATCTAATTCACAAGCCTGTTATAAGAATTTACTTAAATTAGTCAGTATTTAAAGCACCTACACCAGGGCTTGGCAAACAGTAAGCAGTCTTTGTGAATTAAATGTTTACACATTGCTTTATTTTGTTGTAACAAGAGGGTATTATTTACATAATCAGAAAAAATCTAAATGGCACTAAAGGAAGAGACCCAGGTATTGTTATGATAGAATTTTCTGATTAAAAAATTATACAATTTTTTAAACATCTTCCCTTAATTTTCTGTAAAGTATGAGTTTTTAAAAAAACCCCAAACTTCTCTTTCTGGGAGGACAGTAAAGAAAAACAGAAGAGAGAGAAAAAGGGAGGGAGGCTGGGGAGGAGGGAAGGAAGGAAAAGAGAAAGATGCACGTGGGCCCCCGTGGAGACGTGTCTAAAGAACAGTGACTGGAAATGCCAGGTGCACAGCATGATCCTTTGTGTGAGTTAAAATTAAGATGATGTGCACTATGTGTGTGCTGGTATACATATAAAAAGCTCTCTGAAAGAAAATTAGAACAGATCTTTATAGTATTACTAGTTATTTCTGAGGACTTTGGAGAAAGGGGGAAGGGATATAGAGTTCTCGCCATTGTGTGCCTTTTTCTATTTGCTGACTATTCTAATCACATACATACATTGCATCATTTTTTAAATGTCATCAGGAATTATAGGGTGAATAGATGATGGACCATTTTGTACTTTTATTTCTCTATATTAAATATGTTATAATGTTCTTTGTTTTTGGTAACAGCTTTATTGAGATACAATTCACATATCATACAACTCACCCATTTAAAGTGTACAAAGCAATGGTTTCTAGTATATGCGCCAAGTTGTGCAACCATCACTGTCATCGATTTTAGAACATTTTCGTCTCCTCAGAAAGGAAGTCCATGCTCTATAGCTAAGTCCCATGTATCTCTTCATCCCCTTCCCCAGTCCTAAGCAACTACTAATCTTTCTGTTTCTGTGACTGTTGTTATTCTGGAAATTTCACATAAATGGAATCACACACCGTGTGTCCTCTTTTGTTTGGCTCCTGCCACCTAGCTGATGTTTTCAAGCTTTATCCATGTTGTAACATGAATCATGTTACAGGATTAACTTAACCCCTTTTTATGGTTGAATGACATTACATTCCATGATATACCATATTTTATTTATCCATTCATCAGTTGGTGAACATTTGGATTATCTCCACCTTTAGGCTCTTATAAGTAATATTGTTATGAACACTTCTGTACAGGTTTTTGTGTGTGTCTATGTTTTCATTTGTCTTGGATATACACCTAGAAGTATTAATATAATTACTGGTCAAATGTTAATTCTATGTTTAACTTTTTAAGAAACTACCAGAACGTTTTCCAAAGTGGCTGCACCATTTTACATTCCCACAAGCAGTGTATGGGGGTTCTAATTTCTTCACATCCTTGCCAACACTTGTTACTTGACTCTTTAATTATAGATATTGTAGTGGGTGTGAAAATGTTCTTTTTTTAAAAAGATGGCTTCTGGGTTAAAAGGGTGAATTGAATCTTGTCTAAACATTTTCTTTTTCCCCAATATCTAATACAGTGAGCAAAAATAGTTAAAACCAGAAAAAAAATGCCATTGTAATCAAACAAGGAAAGGACCATAAGTTAATTCAATACACTTCGAAAACTAATGTCCAAAGGAAAAAGATAAAGGATTCTAGAGCACATCAGGCTGGGCTCTTAACTCCACTTCTGTCCTTTGTTCACAGAATTCATATTGGCAAATCAACAAAATCCTGTGAATTTTAACTAAGACTCTCCACCCTGGAGAGAAGCTACTTGAGCGGATATCCTTATCTTTGCTCTCTTTTGACTTTTCACAAAGACCTCACTTGTTATCTCCATTGCTACCACCTGGTCCAAGCCACCATCGTCAATTGCTGGATCAATATCATGAGCCCTAACTGGTGTCTCTGTTTACGCTTTTGATTCCTACAGTACAATAGCATAGTACTAACTACCTTTTGTAGGTACCACAAAAAGTACCTACTTTTGGCTCGACAAAGTAGCCAAAAAGATCCTTTTAAAATTAAATCAATTTTAAATTAAATGTCACTACCCTTTTCACAAAAAGGCTTCAATTCCAGTCCTGGACAGATATTCCACATAAGTGAGCACATGTGTGTGCCAAAAGATCTACAAGTGTGTCATGGCAGCTTTTATTCATAATGGCTTCCAGTGTAAACAACCCTAACTGTTCATCAGCAGAAGACTGGATAAATAAGTTATCATATATTTATACAGCAGTGAAGAAGAATGAAGTATTGCTGCACATAACATTAGGGATGGATTTCACAGGCATAATGCCAAGTGAGAGAAACCAAGCACAGAAGCATCCACACTGAATGGTCCCATTTATATGGAATTGAAAAACAGGAAAAAAACTAATCTTTGAATGTAGTGGTCAGAAAAGTAGTTTCCTTTGGGAGAGCGTTGACTAGGAAGAAACCATGGGGAAGCTCCCCGAGTGCTGCTGGTATTCAGCAATGTCACATGGTGATGGAGATTTGTTTACATTGGTAATGTCCACTGAGCTTAAGATCTGTGGACTTCACTGTATGGGTGTTATACCTCAATGTAAAAAGCAAGAAAGCAAAAAAAGAAAGAAGGAAGGCAGGCAGGCTTCCACTCCATTCCTATTAAAAGCCACAGTTCTTACAATGGTCTAAAAGCCCTATTTGATGCGCTCCATGCTCCCTTTGTTCATCCCTCTCCTTCTGTTCTCCCTCATGGTTGCTCCGCTCAAGCCCCAGCGGCCCCCATGTTTTGCCTGGAACACACCAGGCATCTCCTGATTTGAGCTTTTCTGATGGCCCCATTTCCACTGCTTCGAAGACTGTCTCTCCATTTATCCATGTGGTCCCCCTTCAAATCTGTGCTCAAATTTCACCTTCTTAGTGAGACTTACACTATCTACCCAGATAATATGGCCACTGCCAGTGTCTGCATATCCCGTCTTCTTTGTTCTCTTTCATACATCTATAACACTCTTTATCTTCTAAGGCACTTGTCTGTTATTTCTGTGTGTATTGTCTATTTTCCCCACAAAAATATTATTAAAAGATATGAATACAGAGATTTTATGTGTTTTGTTCACTGATGGATCTCAAGTGATTAGATTAGTGCCTTGTACATAGTAGACAAGGAAAAAAATGTTTACTGAGTGAATAAATGAGTGGAGAGCTGAGGCATTGAAACAAAGTCCACGCAGGGCCTTTGCCAGACTCCCTCCCACCCCTTGCCACTTCTTCCAGCTATAAAAAAGCAAGTAGAACATGAAGTGCTCAGCCCTCAAATTGGCCTTGGAGGGAAAAAAACAAGCTGGTCCCAGACACAGGGAAGAAAGTCACGAAATCACTCACTTTATATCAGAGCAAAGAGAATGTCGGGGAAGGGCCAAGGAAGCATAATTCAGATGAAAAGAAACAGTACAGTAACCTACAAACACGCACAGAAAAAATAAGGTAAAGTGAGAAATCTTCCATGCAAAAGACAAACAGAGCACAACACAGATAAAAATATACCTCGAAGAACAGAAGAAAATTCCTCGGAACTGCTTTGCGCTATAAAACAAGTTACTAAAAACATGAATTCAATAAAACAAGAGTTTGGAATTGTGCTTCTGACAATGATAGACCATTTTGTAGTAGGCCAACACTGTTGCTGGGAATGTGTAGAATAGCTGAGCAGAATTTAACATGCATATGTTTGCGCGCACAAACACATACACACTCAAACACCCCCCATGTGAAGGCATCAGAGAGCTACCAAGGCTGTGAGTACTTGTAGAGGCACAAGGAAGGGATAGTTGAGTCTGATGTTTGGTACCATTATTTCCTCTCCAAGCTTTTGCTGATTAAAAGGTGACTGTAAGTCTAGGAAACTGAGGATAAAACTAAAGCTTAGGGAGATAAAAGTTGACCAGAACTTTTAGCAGTCTCAGGGAGCTGGGCTATAGCTATGAAAAGTATAGGCCCTCAAAGGAGGAAGAGACCTGGTAAACATCTTGAACATTCAGTTGGCATCACCAGAAGGATACATACTCCAAATAAAATAAAGGTAAATCATAAATTGCCTGGCCTTCATACACACACAAAAGGTTTGAATGAGCTCAGTCTCTGCTGGGACTAAGGTGATGTTCATTCCTCTAACTACTCATCAAAAGCAAAAGTAAATTCTATTTGGTGGAAGATATCTTGTTGAGATGTTCAATTTATCTTGACAATATATCACATGCAAGGTCTGACATTCAATCAAAAGTAACCTGGGCCGGGCGCGGTGGCTCACGCCTGTAATCCTAGCACTCTGGGAGGCCGAGGTGGGCAGATTGTTTGAGCTCAGGAGTTCGAAACCAGCCTGAGCAAGAGCGAGACTTCGTCTCTACTGAAAATAGAAAGAAATTAGCCAGACAACTAAAAATATATAGAAAAAATTAGCTGGGCATGGTGGCGCATTTCTGTAGTCCCAGCTACTCGGGAGGCTGAGGCAGGAGGATCGCTTGAGCCCAGGAGTTTGAGGTTGTTGTGAGCCAGGCTGACGCCAAGGCTCTCACTCTAGCCCGGGCAACAAAAGTGAGACTCTGTCTCAAAAAAAAAAAAAAAACTGGCATGTAAAAAAAAAGGAAGGGAGGGAGGAATAAGGGAAGGAACAAGGGAAGAAAGGAAGAAAAAGGAAGGGAGGAAGAGAAGAAAGGAAAAAAGGCAAGAAAATATTTGCGCAGGAAAGCCAAATATTAAAGCTAAGAACATTAAAATAGTTGTGATTAATATACTCAAAAAATTAAATGACAGGACAGTGAAGTTTAGCACAGACTAGATGTTATAAACAAAAATCAAACAGGAGTTCTAGAAGTGAAAGATAGAACAGCTGAAATTAAGAATTCAAAGGTTGGAGAAGTTTCACTACTGAGGAGGCTGCTGAAGTTGTGAAACATAATTGCTTCTGCCCAAACCACCACACACTAGATAAAGTGAGACATTCCTTTTAAAAATGACTTGAAGAGCTGTGGACACAATGAAGTCTAAACGGTCTACATTGCAGAGCAGCCATTTCCACCTGTGGGAGTAGTTGTCCCCTCTGGAGCACGGAAGTGTCACTCGAAGACCTTTCAAGGAAGGACCTGTTGGCTCAGCTGTTGTTGAGAATGTTTTCGGAAGACATATTTTGGCTATTAACCCCTTCAGGGATTGCTTTAGCTGCAGGAAGCTAACTTGCCCAAAGTCATGCTCTTCTGGGGTAGCCCATGGGAAAACTGTGGGACTGGCCATTTCATTCCAGAACTACCTGTGGGGTTGACTGAGACTATTGGGTCTCCACTGCAGCTTGATTATCTCTCTGACTATATCTGCTTCTTTCCTCTCTCTTCCTAATAAACTTTCTGTCCATTCTGTCTCAGAGACTGCTGTTTGGAGAATTCCACCTGTGATGGTTATGCCAGGAGCATCCAAGAAAGTGAACACTCAAGTGGGGTTTCAGAGCTCTATTCCTCTCTGCCCAGTTGGCAGTGAGGGGCCTGTCACTGGTGATAAGTGGCACACAGCTTGTGGCACAAAGTGACAGTCCAGCCATGAAAACTTTTGTTAGTGATGACTGTGGATGGTACACGTGGAAGGGAAGGCCCTGGCTGTGAAAGGCATCAGCAGCCATTGAAAGGTATGGAGAAAGATTAACTAAAAAGATAACAGGGTTAGATTCCTGTTGCTAAACTCATTTGACACTCTAGAAAAGATAAAGAAAGACTAAAAGCAATTAACTGGCAATTGAGAGACCAGTGTGGACATCAGCGTACCCACTTGGTGGAAAGCAGAGTGCTCTGCAGAGGCAGTGCAGAGAAAGCTGAAGATGAGGCCCAGGACTTAGTCATCCGAGGAGCAGAGGTCTTCTGGGGAATAATAAGACATCGACTCACAGGGTGGGATATCTCTGTTGAAAACCCTGAAAATTTAAATATGCAAATTTCTCTGGAATTTCTGAGCCTTGGGAAGTGTCCCATACTTCCCCATTAAGAGCTCACATACCCCTTCCCTTGAAGACAATCCAAAGTCTCTCCCCCGTGGGACAGCGATGTGCCTTGGGACCTGCCCCCTATCTTCCTCCTTGCTACTCAGATATAACTAGGGAGAAGTCACAGGATATCTCAGCCAGGGACACTCAGGGCCTGAAAAGGGAGGAAAGGGCCTGTACCACAAAGGACTGCTATTCTCAGACAGCTTGTGCTGGCAGGAGCTGGGGGAATATGTGTGGGGCTGGATTCTGAGCATGTTTGCTAAAGGCGGCCCTGAACATAAGACAGGATAAGGGAGAGTTTATAATTTAGTTGCATTCTTCCCAGATACAGAATTTACTAACCTGGCAAGGACTCCCCCCCTGGCAGGAAGGTTGGATGCTAGAAGCATGGGCAAAGTGATGGCGCATGCTAAGTGAGGGAAAATGCCAGAGCTACTGTGACACACAGTGGAGGAAGAGATTAAAGAACTCAGTAAGGGGGCTTGCTGGAGAGTATATCCTACGTAAGGCCAGAAACCTCAATAGATGATCATGCACGATTGGAGGGTGCAAGATCCGCCATTTGCCGAGGTTGTCAGGAAAACACTGGCACCACTAAGGAGCTCAGCAGTGCCCCCTCTGCAGACAGGGCTGCTGGGAAGCCGTGGTGACAGCGGGATGGGCATGGAGATGAGATGCCCAGGTCCCCTTTCAGAGAGGACCATAGCCCCAGCTGTGGGGACTGTGTCGGCTCCATAGGGTTTGCCTGCGCTACAGAGAGCCACCCTGCCCTTTCAGGGGCAGCCCACGCTTTATGACTGTCTGAGGCAGGAGTACAAAGGTTTGGACATTTCTGCACAATGCAGGAGAAAGCCCATGGGCATCTCAGTTCCAGAGCTTTCTGTGTGGCTGGCCGAGGCAGTTGGGCCTGTATTGCAGCTTGACTTCTCCCTCTGCCCAATCCTGATTTTTACTCTCCTGTACTGGGTTGAATGTTGCCCCCCACCAAAGGTGTGTCTACTTCCCAATCCCCAGAATCTGTAAATGTTAACTTATTTGGACAAAGGGTCTTTACAGATATAATTAACTTGAATACTTGAGATGAAATTATCCTGGATTATCTGGGTGG